>BQNB010053743.1:0-39854 GCA_026074375.1 Tanacetum coccineum
ATTTTGGTAATGCCTCATATTTGTGTCGATTTTAGTTATTTGGCTTTATAAGTGTTTATATTGGTAATTGATTTTTAAGAGAATTCAAATTCTTATTTATGTTTTGACTGAATCGGGTTAGGTTAGCTGATTAGTGTTTGTGTATGATCAGGATAAGTTTTGTATTCAACTATACATTTTGATTGTTAATTTTATTTGTAAAATCCACCTATTGTTATATGTGTTAACATGTTGTCGTAAAATAAGCTTAAACATTTGTATAAAACTTCAAAATATTGGTATAAAACTTCAAAATATTAGTCTCTAAGTTTGATCACATGACACGCTGTTGTAAAATAATCATAAGTATTTGTATAGAATTCCAAAAGATTTACAGGTTTTTGCATTGAAAAATATAAATCATTAGCTATTTAACCATATATTACACTAAAATATTTGAACTCATAAATAAGTGATTTTTTCTTTCTTCATATGAGTTGGATACAATAGAAGGAAGTCTTATCTGATATTCAAACTCGCATTATATATCACATGCGATATAACACTAATGAACAATAATACGATAGTTTTCATAACTCACACTATAAATCACATGTGACTTTATAATGCAAATTATCAATAAATTAAAAAAATGTCTATGTTTTGTCGAAATTTAACAAATTAATTGATCAAATTTACGATTCGAAGTATAATTCGTGATATATGGTGGGAAAGCTAAAGATGTGTAATTTTCAGTGCAAAAAGCGACGAGTCTTTTGTAGCATAAATATTTATGCTCATTTAACTGTTGATATATCATGAAAATTCTTGTAACAAAAAAATCTTGAAAATTAAAGTTTGTCGAAAATATATCAAAGTGGCTATCAATTGATTGATAGATAAATACTCGTCGCAATGGTGCAATATATAAAGGTAAACGACAACTGGTTTGTGTGATAACTTTTTATAATACGTGGTGGAAGTGAGTTTTAATTATAAATTTCAATTAAATGTCTTCTTTATTTTTATTTTTATTTTTATTAAAATGTGTGTATGATATTTGTTTATGAAAAGAATATCTAAATACCTAGATAAAATTTTCTCTTATAATAATTCATAGATTTTTTTTATGATTTCCCTGTCGTGCTACTATTCAAACAAAAAAAGATTTAGAATGTATTTATAGATCTTTCTATTTATACAAGAGATGTACTGATTGCGAGAGTTGTAAAATTAACTTCTCATTACGACTCATGAACCTTCCTTCATACATGACCTTTGTGCTCACCAACTTCCTAATCAATCATTAGTTATTTTGTTCATACATGTTAGAGTGAGTCTTTATGTTAGTGTTAGTATGCCTATTAGTCAAATTTATAGGGGTTTTAGAGTTACTTTGTTCTTGTTTTAGTCCATGTAGGAGTCTAAGCCGGTTCATGCATTATATAATGCACAAACCGAGTTCTTAAGTGTTAGGCATTCAAGAGTCGATTGCTTTTCCTCCTTTATAACAAGAGCCGGTCTCAACTCCTTTGAGAGTTGGTTTTCTTCCCCTTCATCTTTATAATAAAGAGGTGAGGGGAGATGGGTCATTGTACATTTATTCTTTTCAATACTAAGCGTTTTTTAGGGTTAGTTCTTGTGCAAGATTACTTTCTGTCGAATACAACATTTGTTGGTATGTTTGTTTGTGATTATTCTTCTTCAAAGTTCGAGTATTCCGCAACGTAGGTTCCACGTTGTTGTAGATTTTATACAACAAGTGGTATCAAGAGCTCGGGTTTGAGGGTTCTTTGGATTCTAGGTCTGCTGGTATGAGGTTGTCTTATGCGATCAGGTTTTGGGCAGCAAAGAGGGTACTCGGTTTTAAGGGTTCTTTCAAAACTGGTTTGACACAAGGTTTTCTTTAAGGTTTATGTTAAAACTTCAAAAGGTGTCGAGATTGTTGAAAGATTCCGTTGCAAAGATGGATGATTATTCAAGCAATGGTTTGTTCTTGATTTGGCAGTTTGTTTAAATCAATAGGTCGATCGACACAAGGTGTATCTTTGGGGCTTTCGGTTTTGTAGTCTCAAAAGGTGTCGTGGTTGCTTGTTCTACACAAAGTTTCGACGTACTAGAAAAGGGTTCTTGAATTGTTCTTGCTTGTCGAGGTTATCGACAAGGGTAAAAGAAAGTTCAAGGTTTGTTGATTTTTGGTTGTTGAAGATCGATAAAGGTTTCTTCGGTATTGTGGGCTTTTTGTCAGGTTGTTGACGAAAAAAAAGACGACATCGGTTCTTGTTTTCTTTTAAGAAACAAGGTTATACTTCAAAGCAGGGTTGCAGTTTTCGATTGATTTTAGATATCCAAGGTTACTCGATTTAGCGGAGGTTTTGTTCGCGGTAAGTCATTTTATTAGAGGGTGAATTAGGAAATTTGTTTTGAAGGGTTATACACTAGGGTTATTGAGGCATTCAAAAGGGTTTTTTGTTGTTCGATCGTTTGCCAGTAAGGGTTCTCGAGGTTTTAGATTTTAGAAGCATTGAGGTTGTCGAGTTGTTTGCAAGATTTTTTGGGTTTAGAAGAATCGGTTTGCAAGGTTCATATATATCGAGAAAGATGACAAGGTAAGTTCATATTTTCTGGCGGGTTGTTTTCAAAAGCCGTATATGAATACGACAGAAAAAGGAGCGTCTTCTTGAATTCATGCATGTAAAAGTTTAAAGTATACATGCATGAGATATTGTTGTTTAGCCACAAAACACATGAAAGATTAAAGAAGTTTTTTTTTGTTTTTTGTTTTATTCGATATTAAAAGGGTATATCGATAAAGCAAAGGTTTTTACACACAAGATACTTTGTTTAGTTCGGTTTTGTGAGGTTTATATCACAAGGTTATCAGAATAAACAAAGGGTTTGGACAAAGATGATGGGGACCAAGTTTGGCATCGAGAAATTCGATGGGAAGAATGACTTCGCACTATGGCAGGTAAGGATAAAGGCTTTGCTAGAACAACAAGGATTAGCTGCAGCATTGGAGGAGTTACCTGCAACCACGATAGTGGCATACGATAACGTCATTAAGAGAAAGGTTTATAGTGCATTGATCTTGTGTTTAGGTGATCGGGTCCTACGGGAGATTACCAAGGAAACGACTGCAGTGGGGATTTGAAAAAAGTTAGAGACTTTATACATGACAAAGTATTTAGCTAATCGTTTATACTTGAAGAAGTTATATACTTTTCACATGCATCGAGGTAAGAGTCAGTCTGAACATATTGATGAGTTCCATTAGCTGGTAGGTGACTTAGAAGATATAGATACTATTATATCAGATGAGAATCACGCATTATTATTACTCACATCTTTACCATCGTCTTACGATAATTTCGTGGACACTTTGCTATATGGTCGGGATACTTTGAAGCTAGAAGACGTGCTCGCGACACTTAATTCTAAGGAACTTCAGAAGATGACGAAAGTAAAGGGTGATGATGGTGAAGGGTTGTATGTGAGGGGAGATCTGAGTAGAGATATATGAAGCGCAGATAGTGCGTTGTCAAAGTCACAAGGAAGAAGCAACCTACTCAGGTGCTCTATATGTCAGTCTGAGTTGCATTTGAAGAGGGATTGTCCCAGGTATAATCATAAGAAATCTCAAGGTTTTGTCAAGAATAAAGTTCAAGTATCCGACCCTATAGCTATTGAGTATGACAGTGCTGATGTTATGATGGTTATGAGTGTTAAAGAATTGTTGGACTTGATCATGGACTCAGAAGGATCACACCATATGACATACAAGAGAGATTACTTGTTTGATTTTGAAGAGTATTACGGTGGTAATGTACTGCTTGGTGATGGCAGGGAATGTCGTGTACGGAGGACGGGTAAGGTTCGAGAACAAATGAGGGATGGGTCAAGTTCCGTGTTGGACAACGTCAAGTATGTTCTAGAATTAAGGCAAAACTTGATATCGTTGGGCACTCTTGAGAAAGAGGGTTTTACCGTGAAGATGCAATCAGGCAAGATCAAGGTTATAAAGGGTTCACTGGTGGTACTATCAAGAACAAGAAGTGCTAATAACGTATATACCCTGGACGATCAGGCAGTGACTATGAAGTCATTGAAGGGTAGGAAGCAGTTAGGAGAATACCAGACTAGGTGGAAGATCAAGACGGGTTATGTTCTTGATTACTGTAATCAGAGGTCTACACAATAATGTACGAAGAGTAGGGTTGCTAAATATTTGGTTGTTGCAGGGATACAACAACAGAATGGGTTGGTTGAGGAGATGAACATGACACTCTTAGCCAAGTTACATTGTTTTTTGATTCAATCTGGTCTGTCTAAGGTTTTTGGGCAGAGGATACAACCAGGTCTACATATCTAGTGAACAGGTCACTATCATCGATTGGATTTAAGATGCCTATATATATGTTAAGGTTTTTTGGTTGGCTTGCTAGTATTAAGCAAGGTATGCTTGAACCGGTTAAGGTCAAGTGCATATTCTTGGGATACCATGAAAGTATAATAGGTAATAAGCTTTGTAGGTTAGATGACGTTACTTCAAAGGTAGTGCTTTACAAGAATATGGGTTTCAATGAAAGTTGGGAATACAAGAAAACTTTCATTTGTTCTGGTGTAGGTACAGGTTCAGTACATGTGTTGTAGGGAGTTGAGTGTGAGGTGGAACCACAGGAGGATCATGCATTTGAGGTGGAACCTCAGGGGAATGTCGATCATGTAGTTGGTTCACAAAAAATACAAACTCAAGATTTGATATACTATCATTTAGCACGTGAAAGCCAACAACACTCAGCACATGAACTATTCAGGTATTGAGAAGACAGTAATGAGGCTGCTTTTGTAGTTGCTGTAGTGAAGACAATATATGCACATGAGTCATTGACTTTTAATGATACAGTTACTCTTGAGGTGATATCGAAGTGGAAGGCTAGATTGAAAGAAGATATGGATGCTCGATCACATGTGTATGTGCTCAGTGATGGTTGCAGGAAAAGTAGTGACGACAGTAAAGGCTATTATTGGGTGTATACACCAGGTATGTTCATACATCTATTTATCTATGGTTTTATCTTTCTGATGCAATGTTGAGATCTTGGCTACTAAGGGTTTGTTGGATAAAGCAAAGGAAATGTAATTGGTATGGAGATTTTCAAGGATCAGAGTGGGAATACTCTAAGGGTGTCATAGTCTAAGGTTTACAATGATAAGTCAGTACAGACTTTGTTGGAGGGACACTCCATACTGTCATTGAAGGTTAGTCTTTCAGGGGATTGTAATGTAAAAAAGAATGGTAAGTGGTCATATACATAGGCGGTTGGAAGCCAGGTGTATCAAGGGGTTTGCCCGAGACCTAACATATCATCTGCATATGTGGGTATGTTGGATGGATATGATCGTAGATTACATACTGACGTACAGGTTTTTGTGGATTTTGACTATGCCATGGGAAGATCGATCACCATCATGGGTAGATCAATCACAGGGTACGGGTTAATGATACAAGGATGTGCAAGAAGCTGGGAAGCTATGATGCCGCACATAATGGCTTTGTCGGCAACTAAAGCGAGGTATATGACACTTACGGAGGCTGTACATGAGAATGAGAGATGACTAAAGGGACTATTGACAGAGTTCGGATTTGAGCTAAGGTCAGTAGCAGGTATTGCTACTAGTGCCTTGTTAAAGGTGGTTCCAAGTCCGAGGTTCCATCACAGGTCGAAGTTGCTGCGTATCGATATTGACTAATAGTGATACTAAAGTGTAAATTGTTAGTGTTAGTATGCATATTTGTCAAATTTACAGGGGTCTTAATGTTACTTTGTTCTTGTTTGAGTCCATGTAGGAGTCTAAGTCGGTTCATGCATCACATAATGCATAAACCGAGTTCTTAAGTCTTAGGCATGCAAGAGTCGATTGTTTTTCCTCCTTTGTAGCAACAGCCGGTCTCAGCTCCTTTGAGAGTTGGTTTTCTACCCCCCTTATCTCTACAATAAAGAGGTGAGGGGGGAGGGGTCATTGTACATTCATTCTTTTCAATACTAATCGTTTGGTTAGTGTTTTTAATTTTTTTTTTGGTAAAGGGTTTCTCCGGTAAATTTTATTATGCTAAAAAACAGTTAAGTACAAGGGATGAGGGTAAGTCACACATCTCTGCCCGTTACATAGGCAAACAACTTCTTTTAAGGAAGGGACACAACTAGATTATACCTAAAAATAAATAATAATATAAGAAAACTATTTCTTCTTACGACCCCTAACTTTAATATCCAAATTATCACAAAATGCTTGAAGCATTTCAGGAATTTCCTGACCTTCATACATATCATCATCGTATAGGTCGTATTCGTAGTCATCAAGCTCGTGAGAATCCTTCCATTGCTGAAGCAAACTTTGTGTACCATAGCCATCCTTCTTAGCCAAGAAACTAGTTATTTCATTATCAACTGAAGCAACCTCATCCTCACTATCGTCGTCAACCTTTCTTAAAGGTTTTCCTTCATTATCCACCAAAATGACTTTCTCATCAATAATAAAATTTTCCATCTTATTAATTTTTCCAATAATAGGAGTAGTACTAGGACTACTCGACTCCGCATTCCAGAACGAAGATCCACTATAGTTTGCCTCTTGGCCGGCCAAATATGAAGATCCCCAATTGGTACCTAATTCCACATCATTATCAACCGAATTAAGCGCATCAAAGGAGTTTGACTAGTCTTCTTCAAATTCTTTGTCGCACCAACACCTATATTCTTTGGACATTCCTCAAGAACATGGCCAAAGACATTGCAACACGCACACCTATGAGGTTTCCACTCATACTCAACACGAATATTACAAGTATAGTAGCCCTCTCAAGCAATTTTAGGCATAGCAGCCACAATGTTATCTTTGAACTCTACATCAGCTCTAAGCTCAATCATAGCTCATATTCTGTCGAATACAACATTTGCTGGTATGTTTGTTTGTGATTATTCTTCTACAAAGTCCGGGTATTCCGCAACATAGATTCCAGGTTGTTGTAGGTTTTATACAACAATTTACATATAAAGTGTGTGGTATTTACTTCTTAATCCTAGAAAGTTTTGGTTCTCGTAGAAGTTCTTGACAATTTTCATAGTACAAGAAATCTTGGGTCCTCATTTCTAACCCAAATCATTAAACGTTTAACCTTGACTAGTTGACTGTGCTATCTTTGCAATTGTTTCCAATATTAAATATGCAAGCTCTAATATGGATTTGAGGCTAAAGACATTGCAACAATGTAAGCACAATTATAACACACAAGCACAGAAGCACTCGTGCAATCTCAAAGGATA
Source organism: Tanacetum coccineum (assembly GCA_026074375.1). Lineage (NCBI taxonomy): Eukaryota > Viridiplantae > Streptophyta > Magnoliopsida > Asterales > Asteraceae > Tanacetum > Tanacetum coccineum. The sequence goes on from BQNB010053743.1 coordinate 7,308, forward strand.
TAACCAAACAACATATATAACTGAATTCAAAGTTCACAAGAATATGACACGATCCTATGGTGGAACGAGGTTTTAAAGGGACCGGGTGCACAAGTTTACTTTTCACCTACTAATGGAGTTTAGTAACTATACAAGGAATATAAAACACATTTTTATGGACCACGTGCAATTATGCAAAATCAGAGTTTTTAAAGAAAATTAACACTACAAAACATGATTCCATCAAGTTCTGTGACACCGCTGGACACTCTCTAGTTTCGCCACCAAAATACGACACATGAATTTACATTGATATATATATTCAGAATGAAACAGTGGAGAGAATAACACTGATTTTTGTAGGTGCAGTTTACAATGAGAAGGATGCCCTATTTATAGGCATATATATGGTAGCTTTCAGAAAAAAACATAACTAAAAAAACCGTAGTCGTCATTGGCTTGCCAAGTCTAATTAACCCAACGCCTTTAATACCCAAAGCATATCCATTTTATGAATTTATGCCTAAGATTAATAGTAGATCCTTTCATGCCGCATTTCAGATCTTCTTTATTAGCTTGCCGAGCCCAAAACTAGTCCATACACTACAACAAAAGCCCCTTTCCCCAGCGTGTTTTTCCCCAGCGACATATGTCGCTGGGGAAAACTCGCTAAACGACAAAATACTCCGACGTGGCATTTTTTCTCGTTGAATCTTTAGTCAAACGTTATTGAAACGTTTTCCCCAGCGACATGTCGCTGGGGAATATTTTCATGAAATTTAATAAAAAATTTTAGCGAAAATCTAAGCGGGAAATTATCCCGCCAGACTTTCCCCCATCGATTGACAGTTTCGCTGGGGATACTTTTTGTTCATTGTTTAGTGCGTAATAAGTCCATAATTGTTGTAGCGTTTTGAATTGTACAACATTCCCCAGCGACATGTCGCTGAGGGAAACGTAACAGGCATATTTATTAGGCTGTACACCGATATAAGTAAACATATATCAGGGTTTAGGGCTAGTTTCCCCCAGCGAATGTCGCTGGGATGTTCAGTTTTGACTTTTAACAAACTCGTTTTTTAGGCTATATCGGTCCGCAATAAATCCACATACTAACGTAAATTTACATTCAAGTTAACTGAATTTTACTCCTAGCCATCCACTATATGTAATCATAATTACACGAATTACCAAATTCGATAACGTTTATTAATCCTTATCCATCTCTAATTGCCCTCTAGTATCCTTATTCCTTGCCCTAGCTCATACATTGAATCCTCTAATGTGTAACCCAAAGCTCATAACAATTGAGACCTCTAAGTGAACCCTTGCTCATTTAACATTAACCTCTAATATGTAACCCTACCTTATGTTTACGAATCATAACCGAAGTCGAAACAAGATCACTAGGATTCCAACTTCAAATAATATTATCTCAGATGATGTTTTTTTTCTAATAAAACAACCTTTTTGCACCCCCGTTATAAAACGAGGTTGTCTTTAGGTTTTACGATTAGTCCAAACACGTTTCTTGGTCCAGTTGCTACCGTAAAGTGTACGACCACATTGTTTGAACCCATAATGCTCATACGTCCCTTGCTACATTGCATTTAATTTATTTTCATCATTAAACCTAGCTCATACGTAGCACCTATAATGTTGAACCCTAACTCATACATTGAGACCTATATATGTGAACCCTAAACTCATACATTGAACCTACAATGTTAACCGTAACTCGTACGGTGAACCTATAATGTTTGAAGCCCTAAAACTCATAGGCATTGAACCTATAAAGGTTAGGGGTCAACATTATAGGTTCATTGTAATAAGTTAGGGTCAACAGTTATAGGTTCAATGTATGAGTTAGGGTTCACATTATAGGTTTCTATGTATGGATGTTAGGGATCAACATTATCGGTTCATGTATTGAGTTAAGGGTTCAACATTATAGGTTCAATGTATGAGTTAGGGTCCACATATAGGTTCAATGTATGAGTTGGATCATAGTGATCATGTTTCGACTTCTGTTATGATTCGTAACATACCCAATGGTACGCATCCCCTTGTTGTCAAACCATGACATAGACCCCGTCTCTTGGTGGGTCGAACCACACGGCAATACTCTTTTTCGATGTGCTATCATAATCTTCAAAAATGCGCGCGGTTATTTTGGCTTTCTGGAGGAAGTTATCTACCTTAGTTTTTAGAAAGATGTACACTAAAGAAATCCTTGCACATCTAATGTATAACCGTAAACCTATCATAAGATTGGGCCTTTGTAAATATGAATATGCGTGTTACTTCAAATCAATCAACTAGTCAAACATTGAACCTTTTATGTGTAACCCCTAGCTCATACATTGAACTTCTAATGTTGTAACCCTACCTTATTCATTGAACTTTAAGTGTAATCCCCTAGCTTATTACATTGAAACCTCTAATGTGTAACCCTACCTAATACGTTGAACCTCTAATGTGTAACCCTAGCTCATACATTAAACCTCTAATGTGTAACCCTAATTCATACCTAGAACCTCTAATGAGTAACCAAAACTCATACATTGAACCTATAATTTAGGGTTCAACATTATAGGTTCAACGTATTAGTAAGGGTACAACATAATAGGTACACCTTAACGATTTACGTTTTCAAACATTGTAGGTACAATGTATGATTTAGTGTTCAACAGCATCGTGAGATTACTATTGAAGTTGGATCCTAGTGATCATTTTCGACTTCTGTTATGATTCGTAACATACCCAATGGTACGCATCCCCTTTGTTGTCAAACATGACATAGACCCGTATCTTGGTGGGTCGAACCACACCGGCAAATACTCTTTCGATGGTCTACATAATCTACAATGTTGAACCGTAACTCGTACGGTGAACCTACAATACGTACCATATCTAAATACACTCATGAGGTTTTCAAAATTGGGATAGATATCAAATGATACATAACAAACTCCATAAATGACCTCTATGTGTAACCCTAGCTCATACATTGAACCTTTAATGTTAAACCCAAACTCATACATTTAACCTCTTATGTGTTAACCCTAACTCATACTTGAAAACCTCTAAAGTGTAACCCTAGCTCATACATTTGAAAACTCTATGTGTAACCCAACTTTATAACGTTGAACCTTTTAATGTGTAACCCTAACTCGAATTACGGATAACCGAGAAAACCAAACCGACTGAACCGATGAACTCGATCCGAATGAACCGAGAAAACCATATTTATTATATAAACACTAATAAAAAAAAATTAGTTATTAAATATAAGATACATAATTATAAAACTTATTGTAATATATATTATAAATGTATACAATTTACACATAATTTTTAATAAGAAAACCCTTCCCAGCGACATGTCGCTGGGAAACTAGTTACAATCGATGGGGAAGTTTTTCGATTAGCCTCCATAATTTTTCAATAACAGGCGCCATTTACCGCAAAACAGCAAAATGAAAAGTTTTCCCCAGCGACATGTCGCCAGGGGAATGATCTTTGACGAAAGTCAAAGTATTAATCGTTCCCCCACGACAATGTTACGCGGGGATTGCCCTGGGTGAAAAAACCTTATCATAAACAGGTCTGCTTTTCTCACAGACGACCAATACCGATTAAAACACAAAAAAAAACATCTTTGACGATTTTATCATCAAAAAAACCACCACCACACACCACTCATCGCCACCATCACCACCACCACACCACTCATCACCACCACCACACCACTCATCGCCACCACCACGGCACTCAAGCGCACCAATACCTATGCAATAACCCACCACACACTAGCACCCCTCCTCTAAAAAGTTAATTCTTTTTCTCTTTAAACCTCTAAAAAATTAATTCCTTGGTAATTTGTGGATAGCGTGACGACAGCGGGGATTTTTTTTTGGCGGGGCAGTTGGCGGATTTTGGCGGGGCAGCGGGGTTTTTGGCGGGGCAAAAAGCGGGTTTTATAATAATGTGTGTTTTTTTTTATCCTTAGTACCCCCCTACATGTCGTTGGGGGGATTGTAAAAACTTATTAATTTATGTTTAACTATAATTTTTTGTTGGCGGCAGGGGCATGCGGGATTTAATAACGTTGGGGATTGTAAAAACTTTAAATGAATTGTTTTAGGATTTTTTAGAGAATTAAATTCGGAAAATCCCCGTTCTGAATTTGATCATGCCTATAGAAAACCCTTCCGAAAGTTAATTTTATTAGGAAATCAATTTCGAAAGTCCCTAGTTTTTATGGGACTGCTTTTTTAATGTTTTTGTCCTCCTTTAGGATATGAATTCGTATAATTGGTTACTATTTGAGATGATTTCGACAGTTGTTATATCCTTTAACTCTACGAATATGGTCTTTAAACATAAACACATATTTGGGTAGTTGAGGGGAAATAGCTGCCAAAATTTTCTCAAATAGTAAATCGGTTATACGCATTCATATATGAGACGAATCATTAAAAGAGTGGGTTAGGATTGCCTTCCATAGTTGCACTAGGTGAACAAAACATCTAGGATTGGCTTCCATAGTTGCCTTCCATGTAATAACTAAATGTATAGATAAAACATCGTAGGTATGGGATTTCGCTGATAAGAGTAGGTTAGCGAAAAACCGCGTGGTTTCCCGACATTTATGACGGGTGTCCAAAATTCGTCGCCCTTTGCACCCGTTATTGAATATGTCGGGGAAAATTAAGATGTCCAATGCAAAAGAATTCGATATATATTATTCAAACCCATCGAATGATTGGAGATCATATTAACCTAAACGGGTGGGACCCACTTTATTTACCGTAAGGACAAGGCACCGGTAAACCGGCTCTACCCTACGCCACCGCTTCAAAGCTACACTACGCCACCACCACAACCCGCCACTCATGAGTGACATGACAGCGTACTCGATGATCTTAGCTATATCCCTCCGAATAATGCACACAATGAACCACAGAAGGATATATTGTGAGAAAACAAAGTAACGAACCGACTCAAGCTACATGTAACCGAGTTTGAAGAGTTATATTCCAGTCCAACGAGGCGTTGTACCCCGGTTTCGACCATGTGACTTGATTAGAGCTTTATGGCAAAGTTTACCTATTTAAAAGGTTAAAAGGTAAATTTGACGGATTCTATATTCAATGAAATTTAGAGTGTTACAATATGCCATTACCGAAATAAAGGATACAATTCCCACCGTCAAACTGATGCCATAAAGAATACATTTAAAAACCGATCGTGGTTAGGGTACGAGTCATACATGCTTGTTAACACGATTGTTGCTATGTCGGTGGATAAGTTAACAAAGATTTTGCAATTCTGTCCGTTGTGTAATACGAGTAGATGGAAAGACGTGACACACACACCGGAGAAGAAAGTTCCTAGGAAGGTGTTGCGTTACTTTCCGATCATTCCTAGATTACAACGATTGTACAAGTCCCAAGACATACAGCAAAAGACATGATTGGCATGCTGACTGGAAAGTGTATCGGAGCCCGGTAAGATGCAACACACGTTGATTGGTGGAGCTTGGTGAAGAAGTTTGGACATGAAGTTATCCAGATTTTGCAAAAGAACCAAGAAATTATCGACCAGGGATGTGTTCTGATGTTTCAATCCGTTCGGCAACCTTAGCAGACAACAGCATGTGGCCGGGTGATATGACAACATACAATCTGCCCACCGTGGTTATGTATGAAAGAAAAGAAATATTAGTCAGACGTTGTTAATATCCTGTCCAAAAATCCCCGGGCAAGTGGCTTGATGTTTACTTGAGGCCTTTGATTGAGGACCTACATGTTTTATGGGACAAGAAAGGTGTTGAGACTACAGACATTGTTTCAGGACAAAATTTCAATATGAGAGCGATGGTTTTATGGACCATAAATGATTTTCCTGCTCGAAGTAGTTTGTCTGGGTGGAGTGGGCAAGGTTACAAGGCATGCCCTACATGTAATGAAGAAACTCCATCTATTGGCGTGAAAAACAAAATAGCTTATGTTGGCCACAAGATTCTTAAGGAAGCCCCCATATATGGAGGAGTTCAAGTGAATTCAATGGCGATACTGATCACAGAGATCCACCTACAGCAGATCCTAGGATGTAATCTCTGGCTCAGCAAGCTAGATTTCTAACGCGTGTGCCGGGTAAACATCCGAAACTGGGGTTTGAAGATAAAACGCAATGTTTAAGTCGAGCTTAACTGGACTAAACGTTCCTATTTTTTATACGAGCTTGAGTATGGTTCTTATTTCACTAAGACAATCAATTTTAGTGACATCAATGCATATCGAAAAAAATGTGTGGAGGCCATCTTGAACACTTTGTTAATGAATGACAAATCAAGACACCGCCAAGGCCAAGACAAGACTTGCAAAAAATTTGGCATTCTGAAGACCTTTGTGGCTAACCAAAAACCACAAGAGGAAGATCGTGAGCCCATGGCTGGAATTCTTTCAACACAGAGAACGGAAAAAGTTTTGTCAAAGTACATCCAAAGGAGTTAAACTACCAATGGGTTCGGATCAATGCTTCAAGCACAGAAGTGACCGATAATGATACAAAGTATAACGGCCTGAAGTCTCATGACAGTCATATAATGAAGCAACTTTAACTTCCTGTAAGGACTAGTTCAAAATTACTTGCCCGATAATATTGCAAAACCAATAATCGAGCTATCTTCCTTGTTTAAGCAACTCTGCTCTGCAACTTTGATGGAGGATGACATGTTGAAAGCTTCGGTCAAGGTGGTTGAAATTCTATGTGAGCTTGAGCGCATATATCCTCCTGCTTTCTTTGACATTATTATCACGTTTGCCCATTCCATTAGCTCTAGAGCCTGAAGGCGGGCCTATACACCCTCTGGTGGGGAATGTTTCCATTGAAAGATTCAAGATTAAGCTAAAAGTTATGGTAAGAATAAACTAAGCCGGAAGGTTCGATCGCGAGGTTTATGTGCAAAGAAGCATTGACTATTAAATTCTCATTATTTTCTTCGAGGGATTTACCGAACTAAATTTAATCGTCCTCGAACGTAATGTGGACCCCCCGACCCCCAACGTGTCAGTTTCGGCATCCGGTCGTAATCACATACGATTGGTTTACGGTCCTTTCCGACCTTTTGGTGCCAAAGAGTATCAATAAAAGCGAGATGGTAAATGTACTTCACAAACATCCTGAGATCGACAACTACCGGGCCCATTACCAGAGGTAACTGTTTTTTTAATTTTTTAATTTTTTTTTCTTAACTTAACAATTTCGAACCGACATATCAAATACCATGAACGTTTTGCAGTTTATTTCCAGAAAAAAAACATGCTAGAAGAATTCCGGTTGGTTAAATACTGCTGATGAAACTTAAACTTATTTTGTGGATACTTTTTAAGTGCAAAAATAACAAATCATATTTTTGTTCTCTATCTAATCATATCTTCTTCATAGAATCTTGTGAACGTCACGCAAACAATCTCCAAGACCCAGAGGTTAGCACAACCAGCGAGTTATTTCGCTTGGCTAATGACCATCAAGGACTAATTCCAATGTCAGTTAAACGCATTGCGTAGTAGTGGTGTTAGGTATTGTCGTGCAGAGCCTCGATGAACTCGCACAACTCAAAACAGCGTCAATTTGTTGCGCCAAGGCCCTGACGGGGAAATGTCTTAATGTCCCTTCAAGAAATCCTGAGTGTTAAATATTTGTGGTCGTACACAGTAGCGTTGTTCAGAGTTAAGTGTGTTCGATCACTCTCACAAGTCAAGTCAGAAACTTCCCTTTAGAAACGAATGAACAACAAATCAATCGGGCTCAGGTGATGGTGAAAATGATCAATACATTCTCGCAACACAAGTTAAACAATCTTCTACCTTGAAGTAACCGCCAAACCAACGTGAAGGTCGTGGAACGATGTTAATCAAAAGAAAGTTTTTCACAGGGTGTCATCGTGGTAGAGGAACAACAAGAACCAGATATTATATTATTTTGGGGTGGACAACTCATCTGATCACCCCAACCTTCTACAATTGGAATGACTTGGATAATTGTCACCTTCTATATAGATTTGCATAAGATGGTGAATCATACGAGGTTGATGCACCGCAGATCACATTGATGTGCCCTGAGGCGAAGACGATGATATTATCGATGATGAAGACCCCTTCCTCAGATTTAGCAGAATTCGATGTTGAAAGACCTCATCAATGATGATGAAAGGTGTAGAGAAAGTTATTCTAGTGAAGAAGAAGATTAACCTTGTGTTTTGTTAACTGCAAAATACATAACACTTAAATATTTGAATGAATGAATGAATGAAAAATTGGGTGTGGATTGGTTTAAAAGTGTAAATTTTATTTGGATAATATGGATTGTGCATGCTTGTAATTATATTTTGGTTCATGAATATTTCCCTACATGTTATGCTAATGTACTTGTACAATGTGTTGATGTTTTGTGCACGACCACATGTGAGGGGACGGTGGTTGTTGAGGATTCTTCACGTCCACCTCCTACATCATTCGTTGCGCGGGTTTTGCTTCTCAAGCCCCACCGAGGTAATAGAATTTCTAGATTAATGATAATACAAGCATAAATTTGATACATATATTGAACTTGCTTGCCTTGAACTTTATACTTTATCACGACACTTGATTTTGCAGGAAAAGGAAAGCGAAAGCCCAAATTGGGCGGCGTGAAATGCCTGTGCATGGAAAGACACGTGAAAGGACCCGAAACAATTAATAAAGGATCGGTGGCCGCTAATAAAGTCCGCCCCATGATATCGGGTTCGAAGACCGTGCTGATAACACGGTTGTTACCCTACCCGGCCCCTACTCTGACTCAGTGGGGAAACTAACTGTCGGGGAGATGATTAGAGTATACCTTTGTAATCACCCTTCCTGCATAAGGTCCCCGCAGGGGACAAGGCGAGGCTGATGGCCACTCTTTGGGTCATTTTATCCATTTACTTCTATATTTAATTAATCGTGTTCTTTAATTTTAATTGTGTATATTTATCTAAATTCGTTTATTTATTTATATCATATAAATAAATAAACAAATTTAAATAAATATATAAATTATATTTCTAACTCTGTTTTCAATGTGTTGTATATGATTGCAGTCTACGTATAACCTTGAGCCGCATATGAGATCCGAGCGATGGCCTAGAATCGAAGGATACATTCAGGCTCAATTTGGAAAATCATATAACACCAACAAGGCAACCTTGAAGATGGAGCATGTGATCAGAGAGACCCCGAGACTATGGAGCTTATGATTTTGGATCGATCAGGCGGGCAGAACCCAAGAGTACACGGATGATGAGTGGGAGTAATACATCAACTTCTGGAAATGACCCTGCCAACGTCCAGCGAGCCCAAAACAAATAGCAAGAATCGGTCCCAAGAGCACATAGTGAATCCACGCCATGGATACTCGGTCGATCCCTCTCACTCGACATCTGATGGTAATTATATTATTAATATTGATTTTAACATACATATTATATATCTGATTATAACATTTTGGTGTGTTAAGATTTGTCGTTTTTAATTTAGAATGATCTTATAAGCGTGTGTATGTACAGAAAATGAACGTTCGGCAACCCAGGAGGAACCATCAGAAGATCGACACGTTTCTATCGTCCACACACCGTTAACGGTGATTCCAATGTCCTGAGGCACTCGCGATGTATGTAAGTATTCTTTCAAACCATACTTTAATGAATCATCGATTAATAATGTAGCAACCCTACTAATATATTTACTATCTTGTGTTATAGTCACTAGCATAGGATAGTATGAGGGAGCTCGAGGACGACGTGTGAGCACACCACTTCAGAAATCAAAACAGCGATGGATCCGAGGCGAAAGCTTCGCGGCCACATTCCTGCGTGGGTCCGGTAATGCCGAGGATACGGACCGCTCTATTAGGGCGAGCTTATACCCGTCACCCGTTGACGAAGCAGGTGATTTCGTATTTCATGAATGAGCTTGATGAGGTAGCGACAACGAGTTCGCGGAATTAGGCATTTGGCTCGAATTGCTTCTGATAGGAGCCAGCGGAGAGGCAGGTGAAGTCGCTTCGCGCTGTGATAGAGAGGATGGGTGATACGGGGGGTGAGGATGTGGCGAGACCACGAGCTAGTCGTGTTATATTTCAATATAATGGTACATTATTTCTTATGTTTATTAGTTTACTATTGACTTGTTTTCCCTAAGTATGACTACATCACGCTTGTTTCCCTAAACATACATGTGTACATTATTCGGCTTTTGGCCGATTCCCTATATTAGTATTTTGGTTTTGGTACATAAGTTTGTGGGTGTTATTTTGTATTGCGAAATGCGTTTACTTTGTATTTGTGTTTTGGTAACAATTTTGTGGTGATGTATACAGGTGTTTTGTGGTAGATTTTTCGCCGGAAAAAATCCGGAAATGCTGCTGGTGCAGGCAGATTTTTCCTAAAAAAATCTAAAAAATGCTGCTTGTGCGCTGTATATAAAAAAAAATTGCAAACGTTTTATTCCCATCGACATGTCCTGGGGAAAATCGTCTAAAGGACAAAACTCTCGAGGCAAAAGCGTTGAAAAGTTCAAACTCAAATGTACCTTCCCCAGCGACATGTCGCGGGGAAAAGTCTGCATTAACTTAATAATTTTTATTATTAAGTCTAAAATATTTGGTTTTAATCAGACTTTATTTTTCCCAGCGACATTTCGCTGGGGAAGATACTAACAACAATGCCACCGTTGTCACCCAATTCCATGACCAAAAAATACACGTGGGGCCCACTTTTTTCGCTGGGGATTTCGCTGGGGAACGTTTATTGTGCCATCTATCCTACCCCGAACAACTTTTCCCCAGCGACATTTCGCTGGGGATATGTTTCCCCAGCGACATGTCGCTGGCGAAAAGGTTGGAATGTTGCTGGGGAAAACATCGAATGTTGTAGTGATAATCGGTTCGTACATTAGTTTAGCGTCTAAATACTCAAAAATATATTTGTTCGTTACGTAGTAAACATAACGATACAAATTAATTTGTTCGTTGAAACTAAATACAACGCAATTTGTTGATTTTTTTAACTTTAATTTTGATTTGGTTTGTTTAAATCTCATTTCGCACCTACCTTGATGATAAAGATAGTTCCTAAACAACGCCATTATTTCTTTCCTAACATAATTTGTTTCCTCACATGATGACAATACAAGCCTCTATCGCTTTCAAGGCATCAGTGTCCATGACTTAATTAATCATTCATGATTCATTCACTTTGCCTTCAAACTTTGTAGATGTCGACACCCGTTACGAACCGTAGTACATAATCATTGTGATTTGGAGATCAAATAGTACACAAGTTAGTATTAAGGCCTCTAATTAAGAAGATATTAGTGTGCAACGCCCTACCTGTCTCAATCTTGATAATGATAGCCCCTTTAGCTTCTATGTCTATGATACCATTAAAGATGTTCCTTTCATCACAAAATATCTTTGAGCTCCACTAAAGTTTCTTTACAGTTGAAATTTGTGTGTTAAGACAAAAATCATATTTCATGGCTGTTATATGTTACGTCGATTAATTGATTCTGTTATCGTTGTTATATGCTTGCTCTTGTATATAATTAAATGGGATAGGGTGATAAGAAGTTGACTAACATGGCTTCATGAATATGAAGGAAATTGTGATCAATACTGGGGAGAGTAGAGTGTTAGACGAATAAATTATTGGCCCAAGCCATTGATTATTGGCCTAACATAGAGGAGGGTAATGCAATTTTGATTTTTCAATGTTGTTAATGTCATTGATCCTCAATACACACATTCTTATAATGGTTGGAGCAAAAATCTTTATATAAAGAGAGTCATGTTCTGTTTTAGTAGTAAACGGTAAAAGGAATATATGTAGCGACTTCAAGAGCATCATGATTTGGAAAATGATAATCCCTATTTACTCTTGATGACGAAATTATCTTTCTTACAATGTGTTTGCGACACACTATAAAATGGATAACGATAGGAAGAGACAGAATTAATGGATCATCGTATTTGTTATTAGTATGATGAATTAAGCATAACGTACTCAACGCTTTACACATTATGTTTCATGTGTGCTTTGTATATGAACTCTTTCTAAAGTTTGGATAAAAACGGTTATAGTTATAAACTCTTTTCAATCCCTTTAGCAGGTTTAACCAAGTTGCCAAGTTCACCAATGTGTGTTACTTAGTTTGCTAAATTGTCAATCCATGCTTGCTGATTTGACCGACACTTTGCGGTCTAAATAACTAGCACCAAACATAACTGTACACATGCCTACTGCTAGTACTACGTTAATGGTAGTGGCTGGTTTAATTATTAAGCTTAAAAGGAAATTCTAGTAATTTGAATTATTATTAGGTTATCAACAAAAAAATTCAATTATTTTGGTATGATTAAACAAAATTGCTTTGACAGATCGAAATATCAACTTGGTAAACCTCAAACGCAGTGTGGTGTATACAAATTATGGTTCAGATTTTGTGTTTTGGTAGATTTACATACCTCTGTTGTCACCTTTCTCCATATGAAAATTTTGAGTATAAAATTTGCCCATAATATTTCTCACCAAAAATATTGGTCTTTGAGATGACAAATCAAAAATATATGGCTATCATGGCATCAGTGTCCTTGTGGATTAAATCATTATCATTCATCAAATGTGATTGTCAATTTCCATTTTCTTTCATGTTAGACACTCACGAGGAACCCACACATAACCCTTTTTATTAGTAAGTCATGAAGGAAGCCAGAAATTCAGGATGCACTCAAGGACTCTATTTAAGAAGAATTTATGTGCAATGCCCATATCTATCTCAGTCTTGATGATGAAAGTGCATTTGTATTCGGCGTCTAGGAGACGAAGAGTAACATAGTTACTTTCAACTCATAAGTTTTACGTCAACTAATTATGAGGCTACATTATTGTCCCATTTGAACGTCTATGCCACAATCTTAATGCGGCCATTTCGTGGAGACTAGTCATCATTTAAACAAAACTACTTGCACAACGACAATCATCAACTACTAGAACACTTATGCTTTTCTCATCGACCATGTATATTTTAACCTACATTCTCATTTCCTACACTAATAAACTCCAAAAGAATCTAATTTGAAGGAAATAACATTATATCTTGAATTCATAAAAATAGATAGCACAGACTGTTAAACAAAAATACTTATCACAAATCCAGAATACTTAGAGTCTTATACATATTAAGTACATACAAGCCAAGAGAATCCAAGGGCTTTAAATTAATAGTCATCGTCGTATGCCAAACGACTTATGAAGCTTGCAGTCTCTTTGAAGAATAATTACAAATTGCAGAAACACACACATAATACAAACACTCAAAAAACAGATGTTACAAGTTGCGTTCTAAGGAGAATTACCTTATTAGTTTCATCGGGAAACTTAGGGTTATGCATTTTTTTCTACTACAGCATCCAACCAGGAAATAATCCATTAGGGTTGTTGGCATTATCACCTGCAACATTCATCTCATCTGAACCGATAGGGTTGTATCTCAGTCCATTGTAGCTAAAAAAAGAATATGAAAATATGTCATGTTAAGTAAACATTAGTGTGATATTATTCATTTCACCTTAGGTTTTTGAGGGTGAAATCCAGAAAAACACCTGTTGTGCATGGCGGAGTTCAATCCCAGAGGCTGGAAGAACTCATCAGAATGCGTAGGAAGAGGATTATAGGGGATTGTTTGCGCCCCGCCATCCCACATCTGTCTTGGAAATTCCTGAGCACTTTCCTCCAACTGCGGACAAGATTTCTCTTATAAGCTTATTTATGTTTCAATCAAGCAAACAAACAAACTAAAAAATATTATAAATGTTTAAAAGAATATGTGTGTTTGTGTATAAACCTTTATTTAGATGATTCTCTTTTAAAAAAATTAATCCATATACAACTTGTTGACTTTGTTGAAACAAAAACTTATAACTACCTGAAGTTATGACAAAACATACTACTTTTGAGACACAATAGGAGCGTTGAATATTAATGACCAATTGACAGTAATAACCAAGAATTTTATTCTTGATCACTATATGTTGTCGTCTGGATAATAAATACCAATGGATCGACAAAGTTAGGAACAAGCGAGATTCCCAATAAAGGTTAATGTCGTATCGAGAAAGTGAGGTATAGACCATAATGGAGCAACCAAAATACTAACTGTAGTTCGTGCCTGATGAATGGAAAGATTAATACCTTTTTCCTTAAGGCTTTGTTTGTTTCAGCAAGAACATGCTCCTGGATATAGTTCATATATATGAGTAACCATATAGAAACAAATTAAATAAGTGACTGGAAATGTTTCAGGATTGCATGGATTTTTAACATCCATTAAGGCACATATACATACCTTTCGTTGAAGCTCAGCAAGCTGATCCAACATGGATTGAGTCTGAAATTTAAGAACAAAACATTTGATATAAAATTATTGAGTTAAGATAATCTGGATATCCGAGTTCGAGGTTGCAGGAAGAAATAAATTTATGTTTCTTTTGTCTAGTCATTTTGTGTACCTTCCTTTTAGGAAGTAGATTTGCCCATGTAACGGGCGGAGATGTGGGACTCACTCTCATCCCTTGTACTTAAATGTTTTTTGACGTAATAAAATTTACCGGGGAAACCCTTTACCCAAAAAAAATTATTGAGTTCAGATAATCTCTACCAATAATTTTCATGAAAGCGTTATATTGTTCTATATAAGCACACAATTATTAGTTAGATATCACATTCCAGATGTAAGCAATATATAAACTTGGAAAAAAAACAAGAAAGAAAGAAAGAAATGGTATTAAAAATATATTTGGCTCATTTCTTTTTTACCTTTGTCGATCTGATTTTCCTTAAAGACATTTCAAGTTGGTGCTCAAGTTGCTCCAGCTCCTTAGTGTTTAGTGGAGCCAAATCTTCTCCAAGAAGGTTTCTGTGATAATTGATTTTGTTAGGGTGATATACATGCATCACTTAAACAACAATATTTCATCCGTGAGTCTTAAAAATCAAAATATCATTGAAAAAAACAACCCAAAGATCGACCTCTACGTCTGTCTTTACTAGAATTGATGTTATACCTTTGTGACCGTTGAAGAACCTCCACTCTTGCCTTTAGCCTCAGATACTCGTGGTAGTTATACTGCTCAGACATTTTACCAATACAACATTAAGTATAAGAATAGATAATAACAGAAGCGCTAGTCACATACTATATCAAATTAAGCAGTTTAGCATATGTTACTGTGTCAATGGTTCAATTTGGTGCAAAATGTGGATCTATGAATCTAATTAAATGGCTCTAGGAGACCAAAAAATGCACACTCGTGTTAGCTATACACAAAAATTTTGTTCACACCGATGTATAAGTATTGAGTGAAGATATATAATCTGAAGTTGCAGCATACTTCTAGCATACAATACATCTTGGGTTGATCATGAACAAACCTGGCTCTCATTTTCAGATTGGCTGCCTTTCAATGATCCATAACTGCAGCTGTGGTACTTCTCAAGTGTTTTCACCATGCTGAAAATAAAAAGGCACAAGAAAACACGTTAGTTACCAGAAAATGTATATAAATGTTTTTAAACAGCAAAAAAAGAATATAAAAATTCCTTATATTCTCTTCTAAATTAGGCTGAAGAATATCACACTGATTACAGTGTCTCGCACTTAGTTGACAAAATTCATTGACCCATATGTCGTCATGTTTAATAAAACGATGGAAGACAAACAACCACAACAACAACATCATAAGCAGCAACAACAATAACAACAACACTCAATCCCGCCAGAGCAGGCTAATTGATTGAAAATGTGTTTAAGGGATTTTTTTAGATTTAACTCAAGTGTTTGCGTGGTACCGGTCTTATATTCAGTTGTCGTCTTTCTTTTTTAGCACGGTGTATGGGTTTGTTTTGTTGCTGTTTTCTTGGTGTAGTCTCGAGAGGGAGATTTTTAATCAGTGTATTTTTGAAGCATTGTAATTTCTAACTTTTAACTAGTTTAGTCAATGAAAAGTCTTTGTTGTTTTAAAAAATCATAGCAAGAACATCATGCTACATCATCTAAATGTTTGAAAACATAAACAACTTATATTCACAATCAGTGTCATGTCTAAAAACAGATGTTAATAAAATAAGCTAGAATAGTACAAGGAACATAGGAAAATCCAAGAAACATTAACACGCCTAAAAACAGCTCAGATAAACACACAGCATGAATGACTAAAAGGATAAAGACATTATCCTTCATATTAGAGCATGACTTGCTTTGAAAACCGTTAAAATACCTCAGGATCCGAGAACTTATGAAAACCAACACCCTATCTAATAAACATATAAATGTTCTAGTAATACAAGAACTAGAAAAAAATTATTCTTTAATTGTGGGTATGGTGAGAGTCCTAACAGTTTATCACCTGAAATTCTCTTGCTTGATAAGCATAAATTATTATTTAGGTTTTGGGACTCAAAACATTTTATCAACTCCAAATTATTTTTATATATATTAAAAACAAGCAAAAAGCTAGAAATTAAAATACCAAAGAAAAGAGTTTATCTTTTAAACCCTTGAAAGCGTGTTCGATGCCGTTTGAGTCTTGGATCTAACTTTCTACTCATAATCAGAATAGGCAAAAAGAGGGAAAAAACCGACAACGAAGATCTTAAAGAATATCCAACTCCACTTGTATATGTTAGTTATGGTATATAAGGTTAACTAATCGAATCAAGACCATGCTCTTTTAAGATTAACCATTAAAATTAAAAGAATAAAATTACTTACATATATTTACGTCACCGAATGAGCTAAGTAAGAAGGTAAGATGAAGATTAAACAATCCTTTTCTTAAATTTATCAGCAATGATTCTAGAAAATAAAGATTATGTTTCTTTATAACAAAAGTACAATAAATCCAGAAAATCGGAGATAGAAAAAATCATAATTTTTGTTTCGTTATAAGAAATGACAATCCAATTAAAATAATAAATCAATTTCTTTAACAAGCTAGGGTTCTAGATTGTAAAAAAATTGATAAAACAGTTGTAGGGTTTCAAATGATCTGAACTTTTTTTCAGTTTTGCTCATCTCTTTATTATAAAACACGAAATCAACTTTGAAAAATAAACAAATCTGAACAATAAGCCTTAGATAATGGTCACATTTTTTTTATAATTCAAGAAGACAGTAAACAACCTGGATTTATTTCTAGGTATAATCAAACCCTAAAGAACCCAAAAATCAATAGATAAATTATTTTTCAAGGACCACTATAAGATTTAAAACATTCTTGGAACATTTAGGATTATGTTAACCCATTATAAAGATACTTTTGGGTTAACACTGAAAATATGAAATAAAACTAATAATGTATCATAAACTTAGAGATCTTTCTATAAAATCAAAAGAAAATCAGATAACTTTTATTTTTTAATAGAAGATAACTTGTGTTTTATGAAGATAAAAAAATATAAAGATCGAGAAACAAAAATTAATCTTTCTTAAAAAATTTATTTTACAGCCTTAAAGCCTTTGAAAGATAAAGATGTGTATAAAGATCAAGAAACTGTGTACATAGTTTTTCAAGATTTAAAACCAAGAAAAATATAGATCGTATGTAAATCTATAATAGATCGAAAGATGTTTTTTATGTTTCAGAGTGTAGAAATGTTGAAAAAGAAAACAAAGAGACGCACACACAAAGTATACCTAGAGCTGCTACAGAATTCATAAAGCTTGCCACGATTAGAGAAGATGATAAGCGCGACTTCAGCATCACAAAGAACCGAGAGTTCGTAAGCTTTTTTAAGAAGACCATTTCTTCTCTTAGCAAAGGTAACTTGCCTGTTAATTTTGTTCTCTATTCTTTTAAGTTCAACTCTCCCCCTACCCATGATTAATATTTATAAGAATTTGTTATATATATGTGTTTAATTTTTGTTTTTGCTTTCTGCAAACACTTCTACTCTTGGTTAAGAGAAGATCTACTTTTAGAAATGCTTTAAATTCATGAAACTTGTGTTTTGTATAAGGATAGAATAGGAGATGAGAGAGAGAAAATGAGTTCTCAAAAGAGAAATGTGTGAAGAAAATGGAAACCCTGGGGTGATCTATCTTTGGGCAACCACCTTCTACCATTGGCCATTTCTATACATCACTACCACTTTAAAACAATAATAAATACTCTACTCTACTCTCTCATTTTTTTACTTTGTATTTCTGTACAATACAAACTTGACAAAAATGATAGGTATGTGATATGAATCTATGATCTTTTTTTATACTTTATTTAAGGTATTTGTTTCACGAGTTACATTTACCCGGTGTAAAGAAAATACAGATGAAACCACAAGATACAATACATATGGAAATGAACCAATAATAGTGTACGTTGTTATTCCCGAAATTTGTACAGAACGTTTATGATTTAACTTCAACACCAGTTTAAACAAACAACGACAACATTAAGGATACGCTTGGAAAGATAGAAACTGCGAAGAATAGAAGGTGAATAACATAATTGATATTTTGCAACGTTTATTTTTTTATTAAACGGGTAAAGGGGATGAGATTATTCTTATTCAAGTTACTCCGTGAGGACAATTCTTTTACTCAAATATATGTGCCATAGTCGGGGTATTAACGTGAAGAGCCCTATCCCTCAGTGCTTATCTCAAAGATGTTTACCTAGTGAGATTTGAAACAAAACTATGTCGTGATGATATCAAGATGTCTAACCACTAGGTCGTCATCTTGTTCGCTTTTAGAAAGTGATGTTCATAATATATAATAGCTTGCGTTTCACATTTTATTCTTTATACACGTACGCGTTTGAAATAAGGGGCATAAATACCCCTCCCTATGAATAAGTCTAATGTAACAGTTTGATTAATACAAGTTAATTTTCTCACATGTGTGCACCATTTCTCTCATCTCTCTCTTTCTCTATCTAATATCTCTCTAACTTATACACGATTACATCAACAACTAACGAATTACTTATGATCAATATTGAAACAACAAGTGGTATAAGAGCTTGTGTGTGGATGATCATAAGTAACCGATCTTGTGTAAAAATCATATAAAGATATATGTCTATGATAAGAAGGAAACCGGTCTCCAAACTTTTTTCAAACGAAAAGATTTCTGAGGCTAGTTGGGACTGCGGTTTTAGGGATTGTTTAGGATTGCTTATTGAGACTGCTTATGTTGGGTCAATTCAATGATCAATGATCTTTAATTATGATTTTAATAGAAAATAGCATATGTGTATAAGACCCTGACCCCTTAGTAACTGAATCAGAGAACATTCAGTTAGTTACCATCACTATTCAATCGAGTCTAAGAATAAAGTCTCACCACTCTCTGAAGCGAAACTCAGCGTGTGAACTCCATGAACCAAAGAAGAATGCGATAGATTCAGTGAGTAATGAAAATAGCTCACTCAATAACATTCGATTTCCTTAACAAAGAAGGAATCCTAGAATTTACATAAATATCTAAGTCTAAAGAATAGGCAAGAAGTTTCTTGAAAGGATAAGTGAAAATCACTTATCAAGAAAGTCAACAAAGTATAAAGTAGGTATAAAGTGGAACATTTGTAAGCATTCTTCCTAAAAGTATGGTTAGACATGTACTAAGAATATAAGGTTTTAATACAGCCAAAGTGCAAATGTACTTCACCATTAGAAATAGACACGATATTTTTATCCCATGGGTATCACCTTTTACTTTGCATATCAATAGGATGCTTGTAGCGGAGTTAATTTTAAGCGATTACAATTAATGTGAAACACATTTAATAGAACATGTACTCCTGTCAAATAGAATTAAGTTCCTCAGCCAGAAATTCACTTTGTCAATCATAATTCTTACCCAAACATTAACTTAAGCTTATGTTTGAGTTTAGAAGAGGAGATTATCACACATTGACATTCAACTTAGTTTGCTATTCCGCAAACAAACTTAAGTAAATTCTTTGATTCACTTCTACTAAGAATAACGTTGAAAATTACTTGTTTATTATCTTTTACATATATAACTTGTTATAAGTATTTTCATCACATTTTAAGCCATAAAACTTGGTTAGGTTAACTTAATTGATTAGTATAACCAAGTAAAAGGAAACAACAAGTGGTATTTAAGAAGTTTGATTTATAAAACTCTTTCATAAACTATTCTAAAAGTTTTTAAAATTTAGATCCTACCATGTTGATGTACCCTAACTTGTAGATTCAAAGAAAGGAGGTTATTCATCCTTTGCCTCTAAACTGGAAGTTGAAAAATTCACTAAATTGAAAAAGCGAATGCTTTTCTATTTAGTTGGGATGGAAATCATATTTTGTTTTTGGAAAAGAAACTAAATTACTTTGTATTTTTATTAAGTAAACTTCTATACACACTTACAAATTGAGAAATTATTGGTCAGTCAAAAACACAATATAAGGAGTCTTTCAAATAAGCGAGAATTTGTGGAAAGAACAATAACATGTGACTAACTCAAATATAAACGGCTATATCAGCAATCTATGGATCTTTAAAGAATGGTGAATCTTTCTAAAGATTCGTCCTCATTGCTTATATCCATAGGTTATGAATTCTGTTTTTTACTTTGCCTATTTAAGCCATCATTTAGTCAAGATTCAAATCAAGCTTTTGCAATGTAAAAATACACATTCTCATGTATTCAAAACCCTCTTTAATTCTTGATCATAATACTTCTAACTCTTATTTTTTTAAAGCACATTAGCATGTCATGATCCACCATCACAAGCCTAGAGCTATTGTCATCTACATCAACCATAAGTACACTTGCATATGAACACCCACCACAAAAATCTTAGATCACTTGTCATCTTCATACATTGGTAGCTTCATGTCAAGAGAAGATCAATCATGTCAAGCTTATAATTCTTAATGTTTAGAATATGCATTCATCCCCATGTGACAAACATGTCTTAGATCAATATATAACAAAAAATTTCACCACCATACAACACTTTGTATCACTCATAACATTCTAAACTAGAGGTTAAATGGTTCATACGTTTAGACCTTAAAACACAAGGGTTATATATTTAGTGTGTTAGGCCTTAAAACATAAGGGTAGTAGGTTTGTTATGTTTAGGCCAAACATAACATGATTTGTTGTACCCGAAGAAGAACCCAATATCTGGTTTAGTATTAGTAAGGATTAAAAGGAAAATATGCAATCAAACAATGGCTTTCACCACTAGGCTTCACATCGATGCACACTAAACAGGATAATGCAAGCGAAAATGAGAAACAAGTTAAGAAATGGAAAGAGATGAAAAGGAAAATGAAAATACAACGTTATTTTCATTAAAGGGTAAAAGGGTAATTACACCTAGCCTAATATTTATCCTAGATAAGTATTAGAGGGCGTTATATGACAATAGACCAAACATAAAACCCTGAGGGGTGTGGAGGTCGGTCAACCTAATCCTCAAGGGATGAGGATTTTGACTTTTTGTCAAACTCCATTACTTGTTCAACAAGTGGATGTTTGAAAGGATAATGTGCTATCAAACAACGGCTTTTACACTAGCCTTCACAAAAATGCTAAAGGGTACACAGGTGAACCCTAAACGGGACAATGCAAGTAGAACTAAGAAATGAGATATGAAATGAAAAGAGATATTAAAAGAGGAAATGAAAATACGGTGTTATTTTCATTAAAGGGTAAAAGGGTAATTACATCAAGCCTAATATTTATCCTATATAAGCATTGGAGGGTGTAATATGATAAACGACCAAACGCACAACCCTAAGGGGTGTGGAGGTCCGTCAACCGAATCCTTAAGGGAGGGGGAGTTTGACTTTTAATAAAACTTGATTTTTTATTCAACAAGGAATCTAACCTCCTCATTATGCCTATAAATACCAAGGCATAATGAAGGGATTCATAACATACAACACAATCACATAATCTCCTCAAACCCTAAATCTTTCTCCTATCTTCCTCTTTTTGCTCGATTAGACAAAACAACCAAAAAGGGTTGAACCCTTTTTGGTCGACAACCCTTTGTCAACTTATTCAAAGAACACAAGGGTTAAAAATCTTGTGTCTAACCCTTGTTTTGATCGTTCGAGCATACGCATGATTAGGGTTTCCCAAAACCCTAATTCGTGTAACCCTTTGATCTCGGGGATCAGCTAGGGTTTTACCCGTATTTCATACTTTCCTAAGTTGCGATAGTTTTATATCCCTAGTCCTACCTGTGCAGTACTGGTAGATACCTGACGCAGTCAAGAAGAATTGATCTTTCCCAAATCCCTAAAGATCAAGATCATCATGAAGAATCAAGAAAGAGGCGTTCTGTGAAGCTGAGAAGTTTAAAGGAGCTTAAACTAGCAGGATTTACAAATAAGTACTTCTAAACACCCTTTATATGTGGTAGTTAGGTTATATCATTATGTAGGTAGATCTAACTATTAAGGTTTTAGTCTGCATGGCTTTATGTCTTTATTTTCTGTTGCGTATGCCATAGCCACTCGAGATACCACCAGAATCCTACAATGGTATCAGAGGTACCCTACACATTTATAAACTAGTTAGTGTTTTTACTAATTGCTAATATTGCTATAAAAATCAAATATTGTTAGGTTGAATGAATATTGAATCACACATTGGAATTCGGTTAAGCTTGAGAGAGTAAGAGAGGAAGATAAGTTTTCACAATTTTCAATTTTAAAACAAAGAGGGAAAAGATAAATGGGAGGCAAAGTGAATACAAGTCTCAACCTTCCTATGAGATGGGAAGGGGTATTTATAGATTGCTAATCACTCTCCTTTATTTTCTACTAATTGCTAATTAGTCCCTAAACTTTGACATGTAAGCTATTTTTAACTAAAGCTTACATATCTTTATTACATAATTAACTATTACATTATAAAATAAAGTCTAAACATTGCTTAATTAAATAAATCACTAAAGTATCATAATTGACACTTTTCTAAACCTAACAATCTCCCCCTAAGGGTCGATATTATAGGCGATCCCTTCTTGATCCAAAGGGTTTTCCATTCACATACATTTCCCAGCGTCTCATCTGATCACGATGCTTCAAACGGTCTTCAATGTCTTCTTTATAATACCTCAAGTATTCAGCATCTGCATTACTTAGACTTGGGTCCACATATTCATACTTCACGTCTTTATTATACTTCCTCAACCTTTCCAAAACGCTCTTTAAAGTCCTATCACAAAACTTATGAATCGTCACTCTCTTTTCCTTCTTGCTATTCTCCTATATCATACCAACTACTAGTTCAGAGGTGATGGTAAACAGTTCATATTCTTCAATACTAGGAAATATGATTGTTGGAGTAGTAAGGTTGACTTTCTGCTGGTAACTCTCCATGCCTAGCTAGAAATCATGAACTCTTTCCCAGCTGACAGTAGCTCTGATAAAGAGAGTCACTAATCCCATCAATCCAGTTTCTCTGTAGTCATCAACTTTGCCATTAATGCACAACATATACAAATCCTTAATGTCATTATTATTGAGATATGTGTAGTCTTGTTTTGTGATTGGATCAATCATTCCATTAGCTCTTCTTACTATCAACTCTGTTATGAACTTGTGCTCATGACCTAGTTCATATGAAGTTCTGATGACTTCAACGATCTTCGAATCTGAGTAAAGTCTTTCAGGATTTTCCCTTTGCTCTTTTTGCCTTCTAATATGAAATTGATTCACCTACATATTCTTCCAGTGTTCAACACTAAATCGAACATAAAGATTAAACTTTTTGATATGTTTATTTACCCATCTTAAAGTTTGTTCTTCCATGTCATCATTAGAAAATGGAACTGTAGGAAACTTATGCAATGACAGAGTATACTTCTTTTGTCTTGAGTTTCCATCCTTCAAGTAGAAAAGGTCTTGATTCAGCAAAGTCATTGTAGGAGCTTTTGGATCTCTTTGGCAGCTGTGAACAACTAGGGCTTTCTTCTTTGAAGTTGGTAGAGACAACCAATCTTTTCTGCTTTCCCAAACAATGTTATTCTTGAAATAGTTCAACATCTGATCTACATGATATTGATGCTCTTTTCCTGAATTACATCTTTGTCTCAACATCTCATCTACAGCATTTTGCAGTTTAGCTTCATCGATTTCTCTTGACATTTCCTGACATTTCTTCCAACAGTTCTTGTAACACTTCTTCAGCAGGGACTTCATCATAATCTGTTCCAAACCCATCTATCCAACCATCAAATTCATCCAGTTGTTCCTAAGTACCTGAGCCTGACAGATTTGGTTCTTGATCCATTGATTATTCTAATGAAGATGCACCTACTATATAGGTTCCATATTTAGTCATTTTCTGTCTCTTCGCACTATTCTCCCTCTCAGGATGAGCATCATTGTCTTGATGGTCTTCATGATCTCTTGGGTGAATGGCAGAAGGTCGACAAGTTGTGGCAGTTGTAATCTTTTCAAACTTAATCTTTAGTGACAACCAGATGGGCAAATCAGCATTTTGTAGTGGCAGATGCTCAAGATCTAAAACGTCCAGTTTTGGGTTTCAGTGAAGATGATGAAGGTGAAGGGTCAGTAACCGTTAATTCCTTGAGTTTCTCCTTATCCGCGGATGAAGGAGCATCTTCAATAAGGACCGTCAATTCCTTGAGTGTCTCTTTATCTGAAGATAAAGGAGCAATATGAGTCCTAGGGGATCTAATGGGTGTGGGTGGGGGTGTATCCTTAGTCTCCTCTATACCCTTTCCCTTATCTCTCCTTCGTAGCTCAAAATCATCTCCAGCTGACTCTTCCTCCACATCATCATTAGAAATATTCACCATGTCAGCATCTATCTCTACCTTCAAACTTTTTTTATCACTCCTCTGCTCTATCCTATTGTCATGATCTTCTTGAATGTTAAGAACGTCATCCATAAATGCATCCACATCTACATTCTCAGTACCTTCCAGTAGTTGATCTAACTCCTCGTCCACCATGTGCTCTTTAACTTTGGCAACATTCTACTGAGCTTCATAATCTTCAATACTTTGTTGTGTAGCAATTCTCATTTGAATTGTTTGATCCAAATTAGTAATATCAATCTAAGAAGATTTTGGAATTGGTGTCTTAGGATCTTGTCGTCTTGATGTTAAACGAAACCTAATCACCGTTGGTTTGCGTTGAGCACTATATTCTCCTTTAGTAACTTCAAGCTTAGGTGTCCTAGGGGCACTAGTTGTCCTATGTGTTCCCTGGATAGACTCAATCGGTTGTGACTGAGTCGCAGGAACATCTACATGAAACACTGCATCATACATCTTATAGTGATCAGTTAGCTTCATTTCCTCTTTTAGCATCCAGTCAAGAATCTTCATTCCTGCTCCATCCTTATTCTTTCTAGAGTTGAAGATATTTTTCACAAGATCATCATTTTCAACTCTGTGATAGTTATCATGAACTCTTTTTAAGATATTCGGATGCTCAGTCATGTAGTGATCAACAATCATCTTTGTGAACCTTAGGTACGGAATCAACTTTGGTGTATGTGTAAGAGAGTAGTGTACACCTTCCTAGAGTATTTCAACATAGTCCACATGCACATTGTTGATAAAGCAATAAAGCATTTGCATTATCTGAACCGGTGGATGATCATGTCATGTGGCTCGAGTGGTTAAGCATCGTGCAATAATCTTACAAAGTGTTTGCCATGGCTGTGTGAGTCCTTTTGACATAAAGTTTGAAGGTGATCTTAATGGCTGAGAAAAACCCAGATCTTTAAGAAAGAATGGAACCATTTGACTAAAAGTCAGAGCAGCAACAAATCCAACATTGTTGTTTTCTATAGCTTGAGGCAATTGGAAAATTCCTCTGAAGTCAGCTACAGTCATTGTAAGTTCCTTAGTAGCAAGAGATTGAGACATGTAAATCTAGGGTACTGATGCAGAACCTGCGACACAAAATCTGAGTGGATGTTTGATGAGGATGTTTTTTAAGATCTTGCTTTCATTAGGTCCCTGTGGATTGACAAGATAACATCTTGTTTGCATCCATGAGATCAAATCTCTTGTTGGGTGGACACAGTTGATCTTGAGGAACATCTCTTTGTTGTTGTGGTTGTGCCATGATGAGTTCTGGATGAGTGACAATAATGTGTTAGATAAAAAACAATTCATATGTAACATTTTTATCTCTTTCTGCTCTGTCTGTTTTATATGTTTTGGCAATTCTTTTTAAACATATTTTTGATCAGTTTGTTTCTCATGTGCTTATTCTTGCTTTTATGAGCACATGCCATACGCTTTATTCGTATTATTTTTTTGATTTTACTTTTTGTGTATTCTTGAAATTATTTTTAGAACACACTTTGGATTTGCTTTTTTGTGTATGGTTTTTGTCTCTCTTTCTATTTAGAGATTTCTCACCAGAAAATCTTTGTGTAATGATACTCTTTCAAGAACTATGATGATAAACTCTGATTTTGAAGAAGACTCTGCTTTGAGAAATTCAAGAGTTATCACACATATTCTTAAAACTTTGTTTGTGAAAGAGTACCATCTTGACACAACACAAAAACTGAGATTTCGCCAAAAATCACATGTTTGACTTTTTCAAAGACTTGTTTGAATGAAAATATAGCAATGAATCAAATTTCTTTTATACAATAATTGAATGGTCATTAAGAAACTACCA
Organism: Tanacetum coccineum; assembly: GCA_026074375.1. Lineage (NCBI taxonomy): Eukaryota > Viridiplantae > Streptophyta > Magnoliopsida > Asterales > Asteraceae > Tanacetum > Tanacetum coccineum. Next base: position 34,037 of record BQNB010053743.1, read on the forward strand.
CATTCTGAACTTTAGATAACGGTCGAAACCAGATGAAACTTATACCTTGTTAAGGTCAATAAGTATGTACCTCAATCAACTGATTAAGAAAACGGTCGAAACCAGACGTAACTTAAACCACTTAAACAATTGAATATATAAAAGTCTAATTCAAGCAATATTGTTCATTAAATCATTTTATTTTGATTTTGTCTTCTTTTTTAAACCTTTTTGAGAATTAAACCGCATGAGATACTGATCCAGACATTCGAGCTTTTTAACAACACATTAAGAATATTAAGCAGTTATATGCACAATAAGACATAATGAGTTCATGAAGCCCAAAAAGTTTACCCAAAAGTTCTCAAATTTCATAAACACGATATAAAACATCAAATTTTGACCATTTGACTTTTAACTTATCAAAATTGATTAGTTGACCATTTATCTATCAAAATTTGACTTGTTTGACCATCGAAATTTGACTTATGTCAAAATTTGACAAAATCGACTTTTGACCTTATATTGAAAATTGTTTTTCCATGCCGAAATTAGTCCTATGAGCCTTTTAGCATGTTAATCCATACAACAATCATTAGTAACTTGTTACAAACGTCCTTGAATGATCCTGATCAAGTTTCGATCATATCGAAATTTACAAAATTTATTGAATTTTAATTCACATGTCGAAAATGATAAGATATGATCATTACATGATTTCTACAACAATTAACATCATAATAGTCATCAACGAACACAAATCATTCATTAATTTCAAAAAACCCTAATTTTGAGAAACCCTCACATATACAACATTAACAAACACCTATGAACTCCTATCAATCATTAATTATTCAAAGAACGTCACCAAAAAACTCACCCCCACACCCCACCCTCCCCATTTTTTCCGATAAACCGTGGTTTTATATTAATTGAAATTTAGTTCGATGTCAAAAATAGTAATCAATACAAAAAAAATCAAACAACATGTATACATTCGATTGTTATCCCCCCTTGACCAACAATTTAACATCAAATTTATCAAAATTAATTTCGATGTCAAGAACTCACACAAATCTTAATAAGAAACTTAAAATCGATGTTGTTCTTACGTTTATAAGAAGGGTTTGACTGCATTCGTTAAAGAACTCAATCAAAATTTGTAAACCCTTGCTTATCGAAATTATGTTTAAGAAATAAAAAAGGAAAATGAAATTCATTTTTCCTATTTATAGTAATCGAATTTTAGGGTTTGACCCATGTTTGACCGGATTTGGGTTTTCGGTTTTGTCAACTTTGGTCCTTAGACTTGTTTATTGAAAATTCAGTTTCGAAAGATTGCACTTTTGGTCCTTTTGACTTTTCATACCGAAATTAACCCTTTTAAACTTTGGCATTTTTAGACCCTTGAGTTTATTTATGACCTTTTTTCAACCAAAATTTCACAAACTTCCCCTCAGAGTGTGATCCTTTTGCATGGATAATCCTCAAAAATAGATTTTTATCTTTTTCAAAGTCTAGTTAATCACAAAATTTCATAACTCTCCCTCGAATAAACACCCATTTTGAAAATAGATCACTGGTTTGTTTAACTCACTTATTAGAGAGATCATTGTTTTTATTGCAGTTAAAGACTTGTGACTATTCGAAGATAAAATGAAACAACGTACATGACTGGAATATTTAAAAACACATGTTTTAAAGGTGACAACATAATTTTTCCTCAGAATAACTCCCTCTCAGATCATGATCTCGTATAAACAATCAAAGAGTTTTTGAGAAATATCGAATCATGAATTTGATTTAAATGAAAAGACATGTGTTTGAGTTTAAATTACGTTTTTGTATTTTTATATTTTTTCTGTTTTTATATTTTCTGCTTTTCTATTTTGTTTTTGAAAATTTTATTTACATGTTTTGATGTATGATCTTTTCAAGAAGATGACTTTGCTAGACTTTCCAATTGTATTAGAGTCATACATCGCATGCCAATTTGATGAACTAGGTACTCAAAGAGTTCCTTTGGAAGGGCTTTGGTGAATAGATCAGCGGGTTGATATTCAGTCCCGACAAAGTATAGTTCCACCGTTCCTCTCTCAACATGTTCCTTAATAAAATGATACCAGATGTCAATGTGCTTAGTACGCGAGTGCTGAACCAGATTGCAAGAGATAGCAATAGCACTCTTTGAATCGCAATACATTGGTATCTTGTTGAGTTTGTATCCATAGTCAAAAAGCTGTGTTTGCATCCAGATGACTTGTGCACAGAAAGTAGATATTGATACATACTCAGCTTCAGTAGTGGATAACGCGGTATAATCTTGCTTTTTGGAACTCCAACTCACTAGCTTCTCACCTAGAAATTGTAAGCCTCCTGACGTACTTTTGCAATCATCATGACACCTTGCATGGTCTGCATCTGAATATGCGATTAATCCAAAGCCGAAATCCTTTAGATACCATAGTCTTATGTTATAAGACGGTCTCAGCTAACAAAAGATCCACTTAACCTCTTTGAGGTGTTCGACTATAGGTCATGCCTAATAACGTGCCCATACAAAGGTGGTAAAAGCAATATCTGGTCTAATGACGGTGAGAAACATGAGCCCTCCGATCATGCTACGATATTTCTTCTGATCGGTAGGAGTGCCATGTAAATCAGCTTCCAGTTTGGCAGTAGCCATAGGTGTGCTTACGGAGTCACATTCATCAATCTTATTTTCTTTTAAATCTCGATTGTGTATTGTGACTGACTAAAAAGATGGCACGGGGAGATTGATAAACTTGAAGTCCAAGAAAGAACTTCAATTCACCCATCAATGACATCTCAAAGTTGTTAATTTTGAAAAATCTGGGTTTGTAGAACCAAAAATGACGTCGCCGACATATACTTGAACAAGTAAAATGTCTCCCCCGTGACATCTCATGAATAAAGTCGGGTCAACAATACCTTTGGTAAATTGATGTTCAATTAGGAATGAAGACAGTTTGTCGTACCATGCTCTTGGAGATTGCTTGAGACCGTACAAAGCTTTCTTTAACCTGTAGACATGGTCTGGAAAGTCTGGGTCAACAAAGCCATCGGGTTGGCTTACATAAACTTTTTCTTTCAATAGACCATTGAGAAAGTCTGTCTTGACAACCATTTGAAAGATTGTAAAGTTTTTATGAGCAACGTAAGCAACAAACATCCTGACTGCTTCAAGGCGAGCAACTGGAGCGAATGATTCTTCAAAAGCGATGCCCTCTTCCTGTTTGTAACCCTTAGCCACAAGACGATACTTGTTTTGTATGAAAATGTTTTCTGCATCATATTTATTCTTCTAAAGCCATTCTACTGCAACTATGTTTCTGTTTGTAGGTCTTGGAACTAATTCGCATACATCTAGTCTCTGAAATTGATGCAGCTCTCTTGCATAAACTCTATCCAACTATGATCTGATATAGCTTCTTTGATGTTCTTAGGCTTGATAGTACTCACTATTAAAGCATACATATATACATACTTTAGAATCGATAATGAGCCTGCTTCTTGTCATCACTGGCCTAACAGGGTCACCAGTCACTTGATCCAAAGGATGAGCTTTTGTCCAGACATGTGTTGAAGGTTAAACGGGAGTGGTTACTTGCAAATTTGACAAATCTACAGCAGTTGAAGATGACTCAGCTTCTTTAAACATTGGAGTATGATATGGAGAAAGCAACATATTGCCATCAAGATCTGCAGAATCTTCTTCTGATTTAATTCATCAGCTTTATTATTTGAGATTGGAGAAATTTGTTCTTCAAAAGAGGATACCAAGGGAGGAGCTTCATTGTCTTTAACGATGATTGAAGATGTGTCTTGATTATGAAGAGTTGTTTGTGTAGCGGAATTGATGGACACTTCGGAAAGTATTCCTCAAAAATTAGACCAAACAATTTATCCAAATCTTCTTTGGTCAGAATGGAGGTATCTTATACTAATGAATCATTATCTTGAAAGCGGTTAGTTTCAGGTTCTACACAGTTATGTTCAGAAGCCATACCCGTAAGTTCATTAAACTTGACGTGGATGGTTTTCATTATCTTTCTTGTTCTACGATTATAGATCCGAACCCTCTGGATGACTCTGAATAGTCGATAAAGATTGCTATGTCGGCTTTAGGTTTCATTTTTCCAAGGTCTTATCTATCATTTGTTGGATAACAAAGTGATCCGAACACATGAAAGTACTCTACATTTGGTTTTCTTCCTCTAAGAAGTTCATACGGAGTCTTGTTAAACCTTTTATGAATCAATGAATGGTTTTGAGTGAAACAAGCCGTGGAGATAGATTCATCCCAAAGGAATTTTGGTGACTTGAAAAAGATAAGCATTGTTCGAGCAGCCTCCACAAGAGTACGATTTCACCGTTCGACTACACCGTTTTGTTGAGGCGTTCTTGTAATTAAGAATTGTTGCATAATCCCTAACTTTTCGTAATGAGCCTAAAGTATTGCATTTTTGAACTCAGTTCCATTGTCAGTTCGAACTTTTTGAATTTTAACGTTGAAATTCAATTGAACTTGAGCAATGAACTTTTTGAATATTAGGAGCCTCATCTTTCGTTCGAAGAAAATATACCCACGTATAGCGAGATGAATCATCAACGATCACCAAAATATAATTTTTGCCATTGATACTTTCTACCCTCGTTGGTCCGCATAGATCCATATGGATTAATTCCAGCTTGGAATGAGTGCTTGGAACCAATTTAGGTGGATGAGTAGCTTTCTTGCTCTTTCCCTGCTCACATGCAGAACATAGATGATCATTGTCATACTTAAATTTCAGAAGTCCATCAACCAAGTCTTGTTTGGTGAAATCATTGATAGTACCAAAGTTTAGGTGCACAAGCCTTCGGTGCCATAACCATGATTTTGTTGTGTGGCTTTGGACATCAAGCAAACGGGAGAAGAAGCTTCCATATCTGAGATGGAGATAGTATAAAAATTTGATTCACGAGCACCTGTTAAGAGATCATCTTCTTCTAGATTTTGGACATAACATGTATTTGATCGAAAAGCAACTTCTAAATCATCGTCGCAAAATTGTCCTACACTGAAGAGGTTTTGTCAAAGACCTTCAAAATAATATGAATGACAAATAGTGATGTTGCCATGTACATAATCACCATAGCCTGTGATTGCTGCAAAGTGATCATTTCTAAAGCGGACTGTGCCCATGAATTTCTCAATAAAAAATTTTAGCAGTTTAAGATTGCTAGTCATGTGCTTTGAACAGCCACTATCAACAATCCACAGAACTATTTGGATCACCTACATTACATGAAGAAAACACAAATGAAGGTGTGGATGGTTTGACTACCCATTTTCTAATAGGAACCAATATGTTAGGGTAAGATACTCTATGGTCTCTATTTTTAACAGCACTCGGTTTTGCATTAGTAGTTAAGCTCTTTGGGGACCAACTAACATTTGTTTGTGTTTCACACCATTTTTGCCACTTCCTACTGGTTTGTATCTTTTTCCGCATGCATTTGCTAAGTGAGATTCCTTTCGCAAATAGTGAAGTTGATCTAAAAGCAGTTGAGTCCTTATTGTAGAATACAATTAATCTTTGATCTATGAACCAAGAACTAGAGAGAGAAAATGGGAGGAAGGATGTATTTTCTAGTGAGAGAAAGTAAAGAACATAAAATGCATTAAGTGGAAATGAAACATACAACCTATAACATCCGAGAATTTTCGAAATTTCGAATGACGATTTTACTCTTTGACTTTTAGGGTCTGGCTTGACTTATAAGAACGATCATCTAAATCACGTTTTCACAACTCGGACTCTAAAGCAATTTG
>BQNB010053744.1:0-31848 GCA_026074375.1 Tanacetum coccineum
ATATGACAGAATTTAAGGAAATTACAACTTAATGGATTCTAACTATAATCAACTGAAAATACTTGAATATCTAAACTATCTAAACAACTTTGAACAAGATTAAGCACATGATTACAAAAGAATAAGCTACATGAATTAAGCTATGTAAATGCTAAAATGAAATTTGGAATGTAAAACCTGAGAATTGAAGTCTTAGAACTAGCCACTCTTTCTGAATGAGTGGCTTAAAATCATAAACCCAATGGCTACCTTACTCTTTAATATCCAGAAGATATATCAATGAAACAGTGAATATGAATGAACAAATGATGTAACAAAACGCTTTAATATTATTAATAATAATAATACGAGTACTCTAACTTAGCACTAGGGTTTACAACCTTGAAGCTTACAAGACTCTTAATCTCTAGATCTGTGTATGTGTGTTTGATAGATCTCTGTGTATAATGATATATTCAACTAATGCCCTAGACACTCCTTTTATAGACCAAAGAGTCCTAGTCAGCTTACAATAAATTCCTAAGATATCTCTCAATCTTTTCTATACATAAATGTAATCTTCTAAATAAATACATTATGCATATCTTGTACATAAATATCTCAACACATATCTTCACACGCATTCTTGTTCTCCAAATAATTCTTATCTCTTTAACGCGTCTTTATCCTCTTGATAGTAGAAAGTCTTCAAACACGCAATCTTTCCATGAGCAACACTAATAAACATAAGCAGTAGTAATATTAGCACTAGCAGTACTAATATACACCAACAGTAGTAACCTGTACTAGCAGTCTTAACTTTTACTACTAACAACACTAACTACTTAGCTTATATTTTAGTCTTCATCACTGAGCAGTCTTAACTTTAACTATCATCAGTAACTGTATGCTATCAGTACTAAATTATACTAACAGTAGTAACTAGCAGTGATAACATTATATTTCCATTATGTACCTGAGCAGCAGTAACTTCTAAGAATCTATGAAGTCTTTTAATACCCAACAATCCTCCCCTAAACTTGATGTTCATCTACTGAATCTTCAAGTTTCTTCTTTAAAAGTCTCCATCACACTTCAGGAAGATGCATTCAAACGTTTCATTTACTTTTTTGCTGCTTTACCATGAGCTTTAGTAGTTGATAACACATCTCATTTTGATGATCAGTTTGAAGTTTCTTGTTGAGCATATTAGTGATGATAATTGGTGTAAGGGGGTATCTTCTATCAACTAACACAAAAAATGTGAAGATTATTAAACCTTACAAAGTGAACTCCAGATGAATCAATCAACTTCCAAGTAGTCACCCTGTATCCTTGCAACTTTATCCATACTTCACTTGTTTTGTCTGGTTCAAACATGACTTTCAAATCTCCATACAACACTCTTTCAAATTCATCTTCAGGCCTTGTATCACCATGCTTTGCCTTCACTATTCTCCAAAGAGCTTCTAAGTCTTCTCTATCTATTCCTTGTAGCATCCTTATCATTGAAGAATATCTCTTGAAACTTCTATCTGCTCTTATCAATTCATAATGAACCAACATCCATTCTTTATGAAGCTTATAATTAATAATCACTGGTAATTTTGTAGCAAGTGGTATAGCTTCAATTGCTATATCTTCATCCTTTTTAATCACCAAAAGCTTCTTTAGCTCAACTTCATCAACTTCCTTTGACTTTTTTCTTCCTCTACCTTTTGTTTCTTTGAGGATTCTTTCTGCTGTTCTTTCCCTGCTCTTTTCCTTCCAAGCATCTTCTTTTTGTTACCTTTAGTTGTTTCCTCTCTACCTTCTTCCTTCTTTTCTTTGCTTTCCTGTACCTCAAAACCTATAGCTACAAAGATGTTGACTCTCTTCATTTCCTTATCAAACAACTTTTGAATTTCATCAAAACTAATTCCTTTTAGTTGTTTGTATGTATATCCACCCATGTGCTTAAGATAAGTAATCTGATACTCACGTTCCCAAGTAAACTCTGGACCTCTTTGCGAATTCCAACGAACTTTAACTATAGGTATCCGACTCTGCTTAAGTCGCTTAACCTCTTTATCAACAATCTCTACTGGTTCCTCAATCATATGCAACTTATCATCAAGTTGAATTTCTTCCATCGAAACTACAACATCACCTTCTGCTAAACACTTCTTAAGATTTGAAACATGAAAAGTACTATGAATTCCCTTTAATTCTTCAAGCAACTCTAACGTATAAGCTACAGGACCAACTCTAGCTACAATCTTAAATGGCCCAATGTAACGTGGACTTAACTTTCCGCGCTTTCTGAAATGCATAGCGCCCTTCCATGGCGATACCTTAAGCAATACCATATCACTAACTTCAAATTCCAACGGCTTAATCCTTTTATCTGCATAACTCTTCTGGCGACTACGAGCAGCTAACAAAAGATTCTTAATCTGGACAATCTTCTCAGTCGTATCGTGGATCAACTTTGGATTAGTGAGTTGGCAATCCCTAACCTCACTCCAGCATACAGGTGATCTACACTTTCTTCCGTACAAAGCTTCATATGGTGCAACCTTAATACTCGCATAAAAACGGATCCTTTTCTAATGGTAACTCGAACCAACCAATGGCAAATGGCGATCCCAACTACTTTCAAAGTCAATCATACAGGCACGCAACATATCTTCCAGCATTTCTATTGTCCTTTGACTTTGACCATCCGTTGAGGCGTAAACGGTACTTACTCATATCCAAATATGTCCCCAACGCCTTCTGAAGCGATCTCTAGAAATTTGACGTAAAATGGCTATCTCGATCCGAAATGATTGAAACATGTACACCATGCCTATATACTATTTCCTTCAAATACAGTCGCGTGAGTTTCTCCATACTATCTGTTTTCTTCATAGGCAGGAAATGAGCTGATTTGGTCAGTCGGTCGACAATAACCTAAATCGTGTCATACCCACTCGGCGTTCTCGGCAGTCCGCTCACAAAATCCATAGTAATTCTTTCCCACTTCCAAACAGGAATCTCAGGTTGTTGCAGTAACCCAGACGGTTTCTGATGCTCGGCCTTAACTTTCGCACAAGTCAAACACTTACTAACATACATGGCAATATCCGCTTTCATATTCGGCCACCAATACAACAACTTCAAATCTTGATACATCTTATCCGATCCTGGATGGATAGAATACTTGGACTTATATGACTCATGCATAACCAAATCTCTCAATCCACAGAATCACGACAACCAACCATGAAGTCCAAAACAACGTGTTTCATCAGGGGGGGAATTCGGATATCGGCATAATCAATCTCCCTAAATTTTTTGCTTTTACATTCTTTCTTTTCATGGCTTCTCCCTGAGCTTCACGAATCTTCTTCGGTAAATCATTATGAATAGTCATCATTAAAGCTCGAACATGCAATGGCTTTTCCCTTTCCTTCTGACTTAAGGCGTCCGCCTCCACATTTACTTTTCCAAAATGATACCGAATTTCATAATCGTAATCACTCAACAACTCAATCCACCTTCGTTGTCTCAAGTTCAACTCTTTCTGATTCAAAATATATTGTAGGCTCTTGTGATCAGTGAAAACCACACACACAGAACATCTTCGTTCCGATACAAATTAAGTCTCATAAATCTAATAGCAAAACAACGGCTCCAAACTCCAAAATTCGTGACTAGTGTAAATCTCATCATGGACCTTTAATTGTCTAAAGCATATGTTATCACTTTATCTCTTTGCATCAACACGGCTCCATAACCTTTAAGAGATGCGTCACAATACACTATAAAATCTTCCGTTCTCTCGGGCAACTCTAAGATCGGTGCACTACACAACTTCTACTTCAATGTTTGAAAAGCTTCTTCTTCTTCTTCTCCCCATTTGTATTTCTTATTTTTTTGAGGGCTTAGAAATCAAAGAAAATCCTTCAATAAACCTCCGATAATACCCAGTCAATCCAAGAAATTGCCTCACCTCCATTGGCGTCAGTCCGTAGCAGCATGCCCAACTCTTAAGTGGCCTCGATCGTTGGCAGGATCAACATGAACACCACTACGATCAATCACATGACCCAGAAATTGTACCGAATCTAGCCAAAAATTCACACTACTAAACATTCAAAAAACTTGGGCGTACAATCCTCTCTTTCTTTCAGCCGTCCAAATAATCTTCAAATGCTTCCCATGTTCTTCTTCGTCCTTGGGATAGACCAAATATTAATGATGAACACTATAACGAACTTATCAAGATATGGATTGCATACTCAGTTCAACAAGTCCATAAATACAGCAGGCGTATTAGTCAATCCAAACGGCATTACTTGGAACTCAAAGTGACCATACCGAGTTCCTAACAGCATGTAATCAGAAATGTCATCCTCTAATTGTAACTGGTGATATCCTGATGCGCGAAATCGAATCTTTGAATACACGCTCAAAAACCTTGCCGCTGATCAGAATAAAATCACTAATCCTCGGGAAGAGGAGAACGATTCTTGCATAGTCCAACTTGTTCAACCACATGATAATCTATACACATCCGAAAACATCCATATTTCTTTTTTACAAACAGCATCGGTGCTCCCCACGGTGATGAACTCAGACGAATAAATCCTTTCTCCAATAGCTCTTGCAATTGTACCGACAACTCTTTCATCTCAGACGGTGCCAATCTATACGTGCAACGCGCAACAGTGGTCGGCCGCCTGGTATCTAATCAATTCGAACACTCTACTTGCTCGCGGTGTAGTCCTGGCCAGCTCCTCTGGAAACACCTCAAGGAAAGTCAACGAATTCTAGCACGTCTTCCATTCGATTCTCCTTCGATTTTCTTTCTTCGTAATGTTGAGCAAAAACAAATGACAACCTTGCTCGACATACGTACGGGCCTTGATACATAAAATAATCTTCAATCGAGATCCACCTTTTTCTCCTTCAACTATCAATGTTTTATTCCCATACGGTATACGAACAACTTTCTCGCTACAGACAATAACGGCATCGTGCTTGACAAGCCAATCCATACCGATGATGACGTCAAACGTACCAAGCTCAATCGGCATGAGATCGATTTCAAAAATATGGTTCACTAAACTTACAGTGAAACCTTTCAAAACAGTGTTCGTACTAACTACCCTTCCGTCAGCTAACTCTACTTCATAACTATCCTCTATTTTAATCGGTTTGATATCGTGCAATGAACTAAATCTAGTGTCCACAAAACTCCTATCGGAACCCGAATCAAATAAAATAGAAGCATATCGGTTATTTAGCAGAAACGTACCAGTAACCACATTTGAACCTTTCGGCTCAGTATCTTTAATGACATAAGCTCGACCACGAACTTCTCCAACTTCTTCTTGCTTCACCTTCTTCGGACATCGGTTCCTAGTATGACCTTGCTCACCACAATCATAACAAGTCCAAATATGCTAAGTATTAGCACCCGTAGCAACACTCTTCTCCTTACAATACCTTGCCTTATGTCCAACCTTTCCACACTTGTGACATTTGATCGTACACTGACCAACATGGCGAGTATAAAACTACCGTTCACACAAAGGAAGCTTTCCATCAGTAGGAACGGTAACCATGGCTCGAGCATTTCCTTGCTTTTGGCTATTATGCAAAGTCTGACGAGAGTTATCCTTTTGATTTCCCTTACCACTACTATTTCCACCTTTGAAGGCTTTCCCCGACTTTTTCGCTTCGTTAATTACCTTCCAAAATTCTTTCATTCTAAGCTTGCACTTTTGCTCCATCAACTTATCACCATATACGGATTCCATTCAAATCAGCAAAGGCTTAGATCGATGTCACTTCACCCTTGATGTTATCCGTTAAACCTCGAATATAAGCATCAACCTTCACTCTTTCAGGTTTAACCATTCTCGGACACATCAATGCAAGCTCATTGAACCTTTGAGTATAAGCAACAATGTCATACTCCTTAACCCTCAAGTTCCATAACTCATTCTCCATATGTTGTATCTCTTCTATCAGACAAAACTCAACATCCATCCAGTTGGCTTTCACTTAGTTCCAGGCATTTGGTTAACAGTCTCCAGACCCATAGTTGCAACTTTAGTTTTCCACCAAGTCAAAGCTGGTCCTTCTAATGTAGCAGCAGCAAACTTTACCTTCTTACCCTCGGCACATTCACTGATCTCGAAAACACTCTTAGTTTTCTCGAACCACCTTCGCAATTCAACAGCTCCTTCAACCCCACGAAAGGCAGCAGGATTACACTTCATAAACCCAGCAAAAGTGCACTCACGAATAGCAGGTGCAGTGTCTCAACCTCTAACTGGCCCAGATCTACTAGCATCGTTCCTAACATTCGCTTGCCTTGCCCGCTCAGCAGCAATAGCGGCATCAACACTTTCCTTGATCATTCGGCGAATAGCAGCTTGAGTCATAGGTGCAGACTTTGGAGGCATGATTCTATCACGTCACACAGAAAACAATCTAGTAAGCACTCATAACATGATACTCTCATATCATGATATAATGACAAATCAACCACAACAATAGTCACACAACATCAAGTAGTAATCAAAAGATAGTCATTCATTTTTCATCACAAAGAGTTAATACATAGTTGCATTGTTTCATAAAATGATACAAATCGTTACAACCAATAGTACTAGTTCTACCAACTGAGGACTCAGTTTAGTGATTACACAACAAAAGAAACTACAATTGAAACTAAACTACTACACATCAGGAGGAGATCCTTGCTGCTCAGACAACGGACTCTTCTCATTTTCAATCGAAACATCAATAGCTTCATTCGGTCTTTCTTTAAACATAAATCCCCTACGAATCATCTCTTGATAAAACTCATGAGCTCAAACCCTAGTCCAATAGAGATCTCTCTCAACTCGTTCATTTTGCGTACGAAGGAATGTGTTGCTCAACCTTGCTCTCTCAAGTTTGGGGTGAGGGTCCTTCTTTCAGTTTCTTACACTCTATCGCAACGCTTTTTCTTCCAATATTCCCGAGCTTCTCAACCAACTTTTCCATTGCTGCAGTTCCTTGTTCCACACTAGAACGCACTTCATTACCCAAATCCAAAATTAACTTACCGTAAAACTTATCCTTTGCCTCTCCTTTCTTCTCGACCAATGCATGCGCCGTCTCGCGACCACATAATCGTCTCGAAAAATTGACCATTCGACCAAAAAGAGAGTCAATATCCCGTCTCATGAAGCCAGGTAGCAATCTATCACCATCCTCTTGAGGAATAGCGGCAGTAGATGATTCACCTACCTCATAGACACTAACAGGAACAGTCTCATCCTCATGCTCAATCGGATTCTCAACCTCAATCTCATTATCAGGTTCAGACTCAGAAGCAGGCGGCGGAGGATTAAGAGGATCCACCTCTTCGTAAGGATATGTCAACTCTGGCTCATTCTCATCTTCCTCAATGTCGATCTCCATATCATCTTCATCTTCTTGAGGATCTTCTTCTTCCTCAGATTCATCTTCTTCCGGGTCTTCATCTTCATCCTCTAAGACAGGTTCAGGAACAACAGGAACATCATCCACGTGATCGGAAAGAATTTCGTTCATCATAATAATCTAGAAAATATCATATAATACTTACTTAATAGCGTATCACTTTTTATTACTATCGGAACACTATTATCAAAATAACAGTTCGCATAAAAGCGCAACAAACAAAAATTTATAATTCGCGACATTCTCGATCCGCATATATCTTAGTTATATTTCAAAACATACATAATGGTGTTTTTCAATATATTCTCCTGACATTTATGCATATAACACATGCACAAATGCACCAATACATAATACTTTATGCATCCAACACATGCATAAATATCCATACTTAACCAATCACACATATAATACATACATAAATATACTTACACATAACAATTAATAAATGTACCTTACATGTAGCCAATGGCAACGAGGAGTATCGGCGTGCGTGTAGAAGCGTCATAATTTAGGTTTTTTAAAAGACTCAACCCAGTTCTCTACAACTCTAGACTCTTGATATCACTTTGATATCTAACATGACTACAATCCGAGTTTTGAAAACAACCTAGTTCTCTACAACCAAAGCTCTTGATACCATCGTAACAACGCCGCTCCGTAGGCATCGGATTTGCAACAAGCGAAAGTAGCAATTTTGTGTTACTAAATAGCATCCGTCACAACGATAATAGAAAATGAATCAAATAAGACGTTTACCAAACATGTGTTCCATAATTATTTAGAGTTAAAAGTAGGTTTAGGTCCCACAAAATTGTAACCACCGTCTATTACAAACCATGATAAACAAATTGTTTTTAATTAAAAGGCATTGTTTTAGACACAACATAAGATATTGTTTTTGAAAGACCAGAACACACAAGAAGTCTTTCCTTAAAATCCATCACCACACGTACGACACCTTCACGTCAACGTTGCCTTCAGCCTTGGTTACCTGGGATAAAACATGTTTAAAACGTCAACAACAATGTTGAGTGAAATTCATAGAGTTTAAATTAATCAATAAGTAAAAACCTTTGAATACATTATTAGTTCTCAGGAAAACAAAGCTACAAATGCAATGTATAGCAACTTCTTTTCTTTCACGCAATAAGCTCATGACACCGAATGTTAACAAAATATATGACATTTCATATGCTAAAAAGGTACCCGAAACAAGGTATTATTGTCATATACCTACTAATTTCTAATAACAAAATGTTCGTTTGACAGGGTGGTCACAAGGAATCAAACCCCGAATAGGGTTGTCAAACCTAATAGATCTATTTAATGCATTAGCGTTCACCTCACAACAAGGCAATTAACAGTTCATGAAATAAGGGACTTCGATAATAGCAACTTATACGGAAACAATCTAATAATTAGGTCTAGCATACCATAAAATCATATGTGTTCGATCTATAAAACAAACATGTATCCCCATTGCGGGTTTAAAACATTTAAAAAGAATTTAATGCGAGCCTATGAACTTCACCTAAGAAAATGATCCAAATCAAATCAATCCATCACAAGCGCAGTAAACTTCACCGCTCAAACCGCGACCTATATACGTAACATATAAGCGGCACTTGACTAAAAGTATAATAACGTCATATATAGAATACTGCATACATTATATAGTTATATATATATTATATATATATAGTATATATAAGTATATATAATAAGATATCATTAGTATATATACACAATCATATACTAGAATCTCCAAGTGTGACGCAAAACATTTCGCTTTGACTTACTTAACAATATCACAACGTTTTCAATAAAGTTTCTATTTTTAGAAAGCTTGCCTAAAGTATAGATAATATAACCCAAACTTAGCATTTCATCTTAGTTTAACTAACATTACAAATCATTTGCTTGTTATAAACTATAATCAAAAGTATACGTAAGTTTGACTTTTAAAAGTCAAACTTTGTAGTTGACTTTTTACCCCAAAATAACCTAAACTTGACTTGGCCGTAAAATTTTCGTTTATAGGAGTTACAAGGCCTACCTTATATCAAAACGGACCTTAGAACATCTTTTATCATATTCAAAAGCCTAATTTAGATTTCAAAAATTTCTCGACACGCTATGGTCAAGTCAAACTTTCTGGTCAATAAAAGTCAACACAAAGTCATATCAAAACTCATTTTTACCAAAATCCAACCATTCCAACATGTTTAACTAGCCTAAAAGTATGTAATAAAACCATCAAACTCATGTTTATACTTGAATTACTTTCAAACCCATTTTGCACTTGAATCATCTAGCTACAATCACATATATGCAAAAACCATCAAATAAATCAACAAATAACAACAAGTAAATACTCACAAAGCAATAACAAGACTCGACTTCGCTTCCCCCTTGACCAAACTGTACGGACAAAACAAGCAAGACAACCAAACAACCTTTTCAAATCAAACCACTTCAAAATAACAACAATCTAACTAATTTAAACACCCTCTTATACACCAAATCAATAGAACTTGACCAAAAACCTAACTTCTTCAATACTTATTGCATGTGAGGTTTCTTTAGTGGAATTTGTAGAGGATTGAACAAGGATTAATATGGTATAATTGGATTTAAATGCATGTAAGTAACAAATTTTTGACAATGATTTGTGTGTGTGTGTGTGTTCAAACTGCAACAAGGGAGGGGAGGACAAGAACAATGATTTTTTTTATAAAAGAATGAAATAAGAGATATGGTTTTCTATTTATAGAATTAGACTTTGATATATTGGCAAAACTAGTCCCTTCATACTCCATCTCTTTTAAAACTAGTACAAGTCATCTTTTTATAAATAACATTCGGCCATAAACTCGAGTCACAAGATGTTTGTAAATATTTTAAATCCGTCCCACTAAATATAGTTTAAAACCTTTATTAAAACGTTAAACCTCGTAAAACACGACCTTTAAACACGGTTTTTACAAAAACTCGGGGAAACAACAAAAAATACAAAATTAACTTATTTACGCTCTCAGAGCAATAAAATGAATTTTTCTGACTTTCTTAAATGCTAAAAACAAATAGAAACTAAATCACGGAATGAAATTCACCAATAAATGGAAATTCTAATCAGCCATATATAGCATAACGACTATAATTTTTTTACGTAATTAAAAATAACTATCTTAGCTAGGGATAGACGTTGACCTGAAACTCGGGTTGTTACAGTAATTGCCGACCTGTTTTCACCGAAGACAGTGGCAAGAGGACTTGTCCTCGGCAAAAACTTTCCCCGAGGACTAGTCATCTTCGAATGTCACAAAATGTCCTCTTCGATGGACTCGAATGTTGTGGTGACACCCGATTCTACTACTACCTCTGGTGGGAATTTACTACCTACAACGAATAAGTTATGAATAATACCTTACCATTCTTGCAAATGATGCATTACTGTTAGGAATATATAAGTATCGGTCACTTCTATTAATATCATTAGATAGCTCGTTAAGTAATATTTGGAATCTTAATAGGCTAGCTTAGGAAAAGCCCATGAAAAGCCTATGGACAAAGCCATATGGCCGGCCTATGTAGGAGTATTTAAACCCTTTCCATGTTATGGAAAGGGTGTTGGTTGTTTATTTCATTTAACATAGTAATCTAACATTTCTTTCTTTCTTTCTTTCTCTCTCTAAGTGTTCATCCAACCACCTCTCTTTCTCTCTCTAAACTCTACATAGAATCCATACCTTATGTGTGTTAAGGTATATTATAATTGGTATCAAGAGCCATGATGTGTTTGTGAAGGTTTTATGTGCGTTTGTTACTCGTTTTAGGCATGTTTGCTGGTTCAAACCATACCAAAAGATCTTCATATTTTGTGGGTTTAAAACCATAAAGTTTGCTACTTTCTTCTTTATTTATCTTAGTATAGGTTAGTTGTATAAGAAACTGTTTGAAAAACATCAAAAAATTCCATCTTTTTGTGTGTTTTTTTGTTGGTTCAAACAAGGGTTGTACAAAGAATCTTGATTTCAAAATTTTCGAGTAAAAAAAAGGTTAAAGTTTGTGGTTTTAAGGTTCTCATAGTCTTAGATAGGTAAGAAGTACAAGAAAAATCAGGTAAAAACGTCAAAAGTGAGTCTTTTTAAGATTTTTGTGTTTTGAGTTTTGTTGTAATTTTGGGCTAATTATACGTCGAGGTGAGTTATACGTTGATTATTGGGCGAGTTATACGTTTAAACTCGGGCGAACTATACGTTGATTCTTGGGCGAGTTATACATTTAAACTCGGGCGAACTATTCGTTGTGTTTCTTTGCGAGTATATGACGTTAATTTGAGTGACATTAGAACGTTATTCCTCTTAAGCATTTATAACGTTGAATCTCAGAAGGCGAATATACGTTTTTACTCCTTAGGTGCGATTATTCATAACATTTCAGGTGACTTATACATTTTTCTCTTAGGCGATTTATACATCAACTTTTGAGGCAATTTATTGTAACACCCAACACAACGTACATTGGGTTCGCAGACGGAAATTAGCAAATAGCGTAACTAAATAGCACCATTCACCAAGATAATAGAAAACGACCTAAATGAGACGTTTTAACAAACATGTGTTCCATTACTAATCAGAGTTAAAAATGCGTTTAGGTCCCCACAGAATCGCAACCACCGTCTAGTACAACATTTGAAAAGATAGTTGTTCAAATAAAAGACATTGTTTTAACACAACTTAAGACATTGTTTTTGAAAGATCGGAACACATAATTAGTCTTTTCACAATCCATCACATGCACGCCACATCCACGCCATCGTTGCCTTCATCCTTAGTTACTTGGGATAAAACATGTTTAAAACATCAACAATAAAGTTGAGTGAAATTCATAGAGTTTAAAATATTTAATAACAATCATCTTTGAACACATAATTAGTTCTCGGGAAAATAAAGCAACAAATGCAATGTATATCAACTTCTTTTCTTTCACGCATTAAGCTTATGACACCGAATGTTAACTAACATTTGGCATTTCATATGTTAGTGTACCACAAAAAAAGGTATTATTGTCATATACCTACTACTTTCTAAATACAAAATGTTCGTATCATGGTGCTCACCTACGGATTCATACCTCAAACACGGTTGTCAAACCCAATAGATCTATTTAATGCATTAGCGTTCACCTCGCAAGGCAATTAACGGTTCATGAAATAAGGGACTTCGACAATAGCAACTTATGCGGAAACAATCTCTTAATCGGGTCCAGCATACCATAAAATCATATGTGTTCGATTTTATAAAACAAACATGTATCCCCCTCACGGGTTTTTAAAATAATTAAAAGATTTAAATGCGAGGCTATGAACTCGCCTTAAGCAAAGATCCAACTCAATCAAGTCAATCAAGCGCAAGTTACTTCACGTCTTAACCGTGAACCATTAATAACTTATATAGCGTAACTGAACTAAAAGTAATTAAATCATAAAATTAGCATACTTGCATATAATAATATATATATGTATATATATATATATATATATATATATATATATATATATATATATATATATATATCACTATTATTACGTATATACAATCATATACTACAATCTCCAAGTGCGACGCAAAACATTTTACTTTGACGTTCATAACAATATTACAACATTTTCTATAAAGTTTCTATTTTTAGAAAGTTACCGAAAGTAAAGATAATATAATCCGAACATCATATTTCGCTATCAATTAACTAACATTATAAACCTTTTGCTCATTATAGACTTTATTCAAAAGTTTACGTAAGTTTGACTTTCAAAAGTCAAACTTCATAGTTTCTCGACTCACGTAGCGAAACGGAGCTTAGGGCAAACACGTAGCGAAACGTTCGTTATTAAGAGTTATGTGACGATCCACGTAGCGAAACGGAGCTTAGGGCAAATACTATCACTTAACAATATCAAAAATAATTTCAAAAATTTCTCGACTCGCTACGGTCAAGTCGAATTTCAGGTCGAACAAAGTCAACCCTAAACCCATGAAAATGACATTTTCGACATAAACCGACTATCAAAATGCGCTTAACTAGTCAATGTAATTATACCAAAACCATCAAAACTTAGTCAATCACAATTCACGCTTTCAATATTTTCCGCACTTGAATCATCTAGCAATAATCATATACATGCAATAACATCTAATTAATCAACACAAAAACTTAATTAGAATACTCATAAAGCTAGAACAAAACTCGACTATGGTTTCCCCCTTGTTGAACCGTACGGACGAAACCCAAACAACAACAATCAAACCTTTTTCAATCAACTAACACCAAAATAACAATAATCTAACCACTTTGAACACACCCTTATACACAAATCATTGAAAATTTGACCCAAAATCTAACTTCTTCAAAACTTAATGCATGTGGGTTTTTATTATATGAAAACGTGGGTAATCTTACAAGGATTGTTAATCTATAAGTGGATTAAGTGGATTATTATGCATGTGGGTGTAGTGGCGGCGATGGTGGTTTTGTTATGGTTGTGGTGGTTCGAACGGCTAAAGGAAGGAGAGAGGGGAAGCAAAACAAATTTTGGTGAAGAGTTATAAAGTGTGTGTGTAGGTGTCTTTATATAGAAATGAAGTTTAACCATTTGACACCTTTAACCCCTCCATCCTTAAGTCCTTTTTAAAACTAGTACAAAGCATTTATTTAGTTAATAAAAATCGGCCAAATACTCGGGTCACACCACGTTAGTAAATATTTTAAATCCAATTTTATTTAGAACGCGTTGGGAATAAATCTTCACAAGTTAGTACTTCTAGTTTTCAAGAACTTAATACTGCTTAAGATATAACTTAGTACTGCCAGAAGAAAAGTTAGTACTGCCAGTACTGAACTTAATATTGCTAGAAGACTTAGTACTGCTGCATGAAGATTACAACTGCCAGAAGATCAAAGACGTGTGAAGTGATATGTATAAACTTATTATATATAACTTATATAGTTAAAATATATGTAGATATCTTATAAAAGTTTAGAAGATTTGTATCTTGTAAAGGACTCCTTAGTGTATAAAAGGAGATCGTAGGTTATGGTTGTAAATACATCACAATAGACACATTCATAGTTTCAAGGTTGTAAACCCTAGTACTAGACAGAGTACTCGTATTATTCATCATAATAATATTGAAGCTTTTTGGTTATATTCATTATTCGTTCTACTGCATCACTGTTTACATTGATATTCTTCTAAATACTAAAGAGTAGATTCTGCATACTCTTAGTATCAACAAAGTTTCTAAGCATAGTTGTCTTGAATCTATTCAATAAAACTAACCCTTTTACAAGGTTTGCAAGATCTATTTGGGATCAACAAGTGGTATCAGAGCCTTGTGAGTCTGAACTTTTGATCTAGAAGAAACACAAAAGAAGAACTCTTATTTACAAAAGAGAATGGAGTCTAGAAACTACATAAACCAATGCTGCTCGCAAAACTGGGCCCACTTCTCAAGCAAGGAGAATATGAGATGTGGAGAACTCAGAATAGAGCAAACTTTCAAAATTCAAGACTATGCTCTATGGGATGTCATAGAGAATGGCAACTCTTTTAAACCAACAGCACGAACAACAGCAAATGCTGATGGTACTTCTACTTCATTGATACCAGGTCCTGTTACTACTGAAGAGAAGGCCCAAAATAAGAATGATGTAAAAGCAAGAAGTATGTTGCTGATGGCACTTCCCAATGAACATCAATTTACTTTTAATCAATACAAGGATGCCAAGACTTTGTTTGCTGCCATACAAACAAGATTTGGTGGCAATGATGCCACAAAGAAGACTCAAAAGACACTTCTGAAGCAGATGTATGAAAATTTCAATGCTCCAAGCACAGAGTCACTTGACTCTATCTTTAACAGGCTTCAGAAAATTGTAAGCCAGTTGGCCATCTTGGGTGAAAACATCTCTCAAGAAGATCTCAATTTAAAGTTCTTAAGAAGTCTACCTTCTGAATGGAACACTCATGTTGTGGTCTGGAGGAACAAACCAGATCTTGACTCAATGAGCTTTGATGATCTCTACAACAATTTCAAGATTGTTGAACAAGAGGTCAAAAGAACTGGTACATCAAGCTCAAACTCAAGCTCTCAGAATATGGCTTTTGTTTCAACTCCTAGCAGTACAAATGATGTTAATACTGCTAATGTTCAAGTTAGTACTACTAGCTCTTCAGTTAGTACTGATAGTACTCAAGATAGTACTGCTAGCCTCAGTGATGCCACAGTCTATGCTTTTCTGGCCAATCAACCAAATGGGTCTCAACTTGTTCATGAAGACCTAGAACAAATCCATGAAGATGATCTTGAAGAAATAGATATGAAGTGGCAATTGGCATTACAGAGTATGAGAGCAAGAAAGTATTACCAGAGAACTAGGAAGAAGATCACTATTAATGGAAGTGATTATAACACCCCGTGTTTTTAGGGTCATTGGCGTCGTCAATAAATCTACAATGTACCTTTTGTATTGTAAGCGTTTGCTTAAAAATCATAAATGTTAAGTTAAATCGCGTATGCCAAAAATAGCGTTCAATGTAAACGGGCATCAAACCATCAAATGTTTACATCAAGCAAGTATTAAATAATTATTTTGAGGATAATTATGGTCTTGGTTCATTTTATTTTTATCGGTTACGTAAATTATATTCGTTTCGCGATAAAGTGCGTTTAGGCATACCCGGAAGCACGTTAATTAATCTACGCTTCAACAAATACCCACGATTGAACCCAATACCTAAAGTTTATTAAAAATTAACAACAAGTAATTATTGCTAGTGCACTTTTAATACACTAGAAATTAAAACAAGCACAAATTCATCGCAAGTTGACATCCATAATATACAATATTACAACTTGTAGCTAGCAAAGTTTTTACTAAATATTATGTCAAGTAACAAAAGTCTTCTTAGAAGACCCCCCCCCCACCCTAAAGAACCACCGCAACAAACAAATAAGAAATAAAAAGAACATAATTTTTCTTACCACACTTGGCTTTGGTACTATCACTATTTCATTAAACATACCCATACCTTGTTACTTTGACTCAAGACATGAAAACAAGAACCCTTGAAACCCTCATCTTGCTCTTGGACTTCTATTGCTTATGTTTTGACCAAGACCACCCCATATAATGCAAGTAACACAAGAGAGATAACACATACATGCATAAACACTTAGTAAAAACTCAAAAACTTCTTCCTTGTGCTCTCCTTAAACCCACGGCTTGAAACCACTCCCCAACCAAATCCATACAAAATTTTATACAACCTATACACCACCTTATACGTAAATTATACACATCATGTCTAGATATTCAAAATGTTTCCAAGCATTGGTTAGGCGCATTAACAAGTTATGTTCAAGAAAAGGAAAGCTAGTTTTTAGTTGAAATCTAGGGTTTCTAGTGTGCTAGCTTGGTTTTTAATCTAAGCAAGGGTTTAGATTGTATTGAGCATCATCATCATTCATCATTAAGGTTACCTAAAACCTTTATCTTTTCATTTTCATGATTTTATATGCATATGATGTGTTATATAGAAAAATCACCATTTAAGACTTTTTAACATGTAAAAAGGATTTTTACTTATAATTATGGATTTGGTCACTTTTATATATCTTATGATGTTAAAGGTATCATGTTAAAATGGATGAGAAAGTGTTGTATCATGTTGTTTTAGTGTGAAAATGACTATGTACTAATTAGGGTTTTAAAAGATCATTTAATATGTTTCAAGTGAAAGTAATGCAAGTGGCATGTAAATCTTGTTTATGAACTTTTAATGATGTTATATGATCACTAAAATAAGGATATAATGGGAGTATACATATTGTACACACTTGGTTAATGTATAAAAGTTCAAGTATAAACTTGAACTAAAAAGACACTTAAGTCAACAAGCTCAAGCAAAGTTGCTGTCCCAAATTCGAATTTTTGCATACTTATTTTATATTTTTATAAAATAATACATTTCACGACGATTCCGAAAAAGTAAGAAACTTGTTAAACGGATTAATAACGAAAAAGTTACGTTAAAAACGAGTTATACGTTAATAAACGATGTCGTAAGTAAATTTTTATAAAAACATTTTTATAAAAATTAAAAACAGCAAAGGTTAGTATTTTTAACAAATAATACATATTTTTAGGATTCCAAAATGATAAGAATCGTAATTTTTCAATTAATAACGAACGAGTTATGAATTTCGCAAGTTTACGACAATTAATACTTTTATAAAACTATTTTTATAAAAGTTACTATTCATGACAGAAAGTTATATTTTTGTAAACCTCATAAAAATATAGAACTTTCAAATACGAGAACGTCCTCGAAAGAATCATTAAAAACGGAGCTATAACGAATAAAATACGACATTTACGGGTTTTACGACGACGAATACGATTTTTATAAAGCTCACGTCTGATGTGAACAGTAATTTTTACTGTTCACCAGCAGGTCCGGAATTTGAAAATGTCAATTTATGATAACTCGTCTTAATACGAAAAGATGGACATAAGAAACGCGAGAATCGGGTTTAAAACGCGAAAGTTACGCCAGTTTTACTAAACGGTAATTATAAACGTTTTAACTTATTAAACACAATTTTTCCAAAACCATTAGTTGGTGATTGAGCTATATAGAATATTATGTGGTTATCAAAGTACTATATTACTAGGGAGTTTCATAATGAGGCCTCTTCGGATGGCGTTTCGACGAGTTGTTGGATTTACGATTTAAAGTGTCCTAACTCCTCGAACGTCATGTCATGACCTCTTTAATTATGATAGCCCGAACGATAGTACAATGTAACAACTATTAGATTATATTCAATGTTGTTAGACTAAGTACTCAGTACTTACACGACCTTAATTTAATTAGGTTGCAGTTGATCAATTCACGTGGCACGTTATTTGTGATACACTTAGCATTACTCACTCAAGGTGAGTTCATAGCCCCACATTTTACATGCTTTTGTTTTACAAAGTTTTTGGGGTGAAAAACATGCAATGCTGACATGCAATGCTTACAAATTGGACACAATGGTTAAGTTTTCATGTTAAGATTACGTGTAGCCTAAAAGTAGCGATAACCCAACTGAGCCCATTACACAGAACTGTTAATTGTGAGCGCGAATGTTAATTAATAGATCGATTATGGTTTGACAACCCCGTTTCGGGGTGAATAGCTACACAACAAACGAACGTATACCATGTCGAATATCGGATGTTGCGGGTTAGAACATCATCAGGCAATGTAGGCAATAATTTGGTTATACATACACGCAAGCTTCAGTGGTCGAGCATAGAGCAACGTAATTACATTAATATGATATCTGCATCTGTTGCATTATCATACACGATTGGGAAATCTTGTTGTCCTACAATATATGAATATATCAAACCTATGAATTCACCAACATAATTTTTTTTATTTTTTTTTTCTTTGTTGACAGTTTTTAAAGCAATGTTTTTCAGGGGATCAATAAGCACAAGGTGCGATGGATACATTGGTGGTTTTGATTTGGATGTCTTGCATTAAAGATTTTGTCGCATTTCATTTTGTTATCTGTTATGGGCTGAAAATCTTTGTATTTGATTAAGTGAACAAGTTAAGCTACGGGCTTATGTAACAATGACTTTGTTAAATCCAATGTATCGTTTTCAAACGACTTTTGGTCGGTTCTATATATATCTTGTGTTTGTCTGAGAAGTAACACGCCCCGGACCCTTATTTCCGCTGCGACCAATTTGGGGTGTTACAGATTGGTATCAAGAGCTAAGGTTATAGAGAACCAGGTCAAATGTTTTTGCTGGACTATAACCGTTTTCAAGAGTTGTTTTTATAAACAAAGGGATTACACGGGACATACATATGTGCATACATTCATGCATACACTACTTGTTGCATTAGTTGGTTGGACTAGATGCATTCATAATTAATATACATGTTATAACTATAAATGTATATTACTATAAGAGTCTTATATGGAATACTAATATAAGCTATCTTTGGATTTTCAGATTTAGTCATGTCAGATTCTGAGGAATCGGGGAACACGCAAACGACATATCCATTCTATATGAGCGACCTATCCGATATAAGATTCACCTATAGCAGTTCCTCGAGCTACCTTACATGCCAGAGGACCCGTACGTAGAGGCCGCTCTTCAGGCACCACCCTCTCTAGATTATGTGCAGGCCCGGAGGAGCCTGAGCAGGCACCACCCTCACCTGATTATGTTCTAGGTCCGGGGCATGATGATGACGAGATCGTTGCTGAGGACCAGCCATATGCAGAGGATGCCTCACCTATTATACAGTCACCGGATTATGTTCCAGAGACTGATCCTGAGGCAGATCCGGAGGAGGATGGCGATAAGGACCCTGAGGAGGATCCTATTGACTATCCTGCTGATGGAGGAGATGATAGAGACGATGAGATGGACATCGAGGAGGATGAGGATGACGATATGGATATCGAGGCTGATAAGGAGGATGAGGATAATGAGATGGATGTCGAGATTGACGAGGAGGCGGAGGAGGAGCACCTAGCTCCTGCCTACCCGGTAGTTGTTGTTTTACCAGCTACTGCCCCGTCTGCGGAGGAGACTAAGCCATTTGAGACCGATGAGTCTGCAGCCACACCACCACCTCACCCTGCATACCGTATAACTGCTAGGATTACTATTCCAGAGCCATTATCGGTACCAGCATGGTCTGATTCTGAGGTTGCAAGATTACTTGCTATATCTTCCCCACCAGCATCACCACTATCTTCATGGTCTTCATCACCACCCCAGATCCCTTTCCTACTATCACCACCCTCACCGGTATTGACAGCACCACCTCCTAGTCCTATTCGATCATTGGGCTATCGAGCTGCTACGATTCGGATAAGAGCTGAGGATGCAGCTACTTCCCATTCACTACCATTACCACCACCCTTCATACTCTCCCCCACCAGACCAGATGCACCACCACCCAGGCCCACATCAGCTCCTACTTCATTCCCACCACTATCACTACCCTCTGACAGTCAGAGAGAGGGCAGACCCGAGGTTAACCTACCACCTCGGATGGGGTTAGGTCTCGTACTGGGTCCCAGGTATGAGGTCGGAGAGAGCTCCGCCGTTGTTGCTGCTAGACCAGCTAGAGGTTTTAGGGCAGATTACGGCTTTGTTGCCACTATGGACAGGCAGATTAGGCGTGACCCTAAGAGGTACGTTGGATATGGGATCACAGATTCATGGGATGAGATTGTTGAGACTTTACAAGGAGCTCCAGTTAGTACCGATACAGAGTTAGGTGCACACATGAGAGAGTTTGAGTCTATGGTTAGACGAGATACAGATGAGATCTACACCAGGCTAGATGATGAGCAGGGACAGAGACAGTTATTGGCCGGTCGGGTCAATATGCTGTTTGAGATAGAACGTACTCAATGCACATACACGTCAGGCTCTTATGGAGACGGGCTATGGATGTCTAGAGAGGCTTGGGGACGAGCGATGGATGCGAGCGATCTTGCTCATGGAGGGGTTATTTCACTACGCACCACAGTTCATGCACAGATGTCAGAGATCACAGAGTTACAGTCAGCGGACCGTAGGAGACAGAGAGCGATGTCAGATTTGCTAGAGACAGACCGCAGGAGGCGTGAGGGATAGATGGAGAGAGTTAAGGGCATGGGATCGTACTCGACGAGCAGCAGTTTATTAGACCTTGACTGCTATGCAGGGACATACAGAGAGAGACGTTTCCATTAGGGATGGTCACACAACTGCAAGGGGCAGGTGACAGCCTTACAGGGACAGGTGATGACATTACAGGGGCAGGTTACTGCATTACAGGGACAGCAGGGACCCGCTGGGGGTCTTTCACAGCCGGAGCTGCCAGAGGAGGCTGGTAGCAGTTCTTTAGATTAGCTTTGTTATGGCTATTTGGTTTTGTTATATAGCCTACTATGTATTAGGGTTTTAATCCGGCTAGTAAGGCTTTAGGTTATATATATGCTTACTTATGTAACCTAAAACATTATGATCATTTTGTTCGATACCAATCATGTATGGTTTTTCAGTTTATATGAAATGGTAGTATTAGTCATGTCTATAATCGAATTTGTATTGATGATGCTCGATTTGGGTATCATCATTGTTGAATACAATTAAGTTTGTTCATTTCATTGTGTGATGTGATCTCACTTTATTTATCTGGATTTGTCATGTCGTGGTTATGATTTTATGAATAATTAACGGATATTGTATTTTCTTATGATTGAAGAAAATGGCACCAAAAAGGGCCACAAGGTCAACGCCGGCCACAACAACAACAGACCCAACAGCAACCACAACCACTACGGTCACTAATGCCCAACTCCAAGCTATGATCAATCAAGGTGTTAGTGCCGCTCTGGCCGCACGTGATGCAACCAGGAATGGCACTGATAGCCATTCATCGGGAACGGGTGTCAGGGGATCTGAACGCGTTGCTAGAGAATGCACTTACCAAGATTTCATGAAGTGCAAACCTTTATATTTTAAGGGCACTGAGGGAGTGGTTGAGTTACCCCAATGGTTTGAAGAATGGAGATGTCTTCAGATTACAGCAATGCTCGGTGGAAAGCCAGATTCAAATTTTGCCATACTTGTACCCTTTTAGCAGGTGCTCTAACATGGTGGAATTCTCATGTTATGACTGTTACTCATGATGTTGCATACTCGATGACTTGGGTAGATCTGAAGAAGAGGATGACTGACAAGTATTGTCCACGAAACGAAATGAAGAAGCTTGAGGCTGAGTTGTGGAACTTGAAGGTAATAGGGTAATGATTTGGTCAAGTACAACCAACTTTTCAAGAGCTAGCACTAATGTTGTGTTAGAATGTTCCTCCCCCCTGAGGAGGCAGACAAAATTGAAAGGTATGTCGGTGGATTGCCCGACATGATCCATGGAAACATCGTGGCTTCAAAGCCAAAGACCATGCAAGAGGCTACTGAAATGGCCACAGAATTGATGGACAAGAGAGTCAGTACCATTGCAGAGAGACAAGCTGAAAACAAGAGGAAGTTTGAAAACACTTCCCGAAGCAATCAGAATCAACAACAACGGTCCAAACAAGAGGCAGAAATCTCGGTAGGGCATACACTGTGGATCAGGAGATAACGAAAACAGTATGGGGGGATTAGACCCCTTGATGCTCAAAATGAAATTACCACCATGACTGGTTACGTGTGCTCAAAGTGCTAATAATGTAACAAATTATGGGGGGGGGGTCAAATCGCTCGGTGAATGTAGGGGTACAGGGAAATGCCACTCAACAATTAACAACCAGAAATAAAATACTAAGGTGGTCACACCAGATCGGGGCAGAACAGAAACCGACTTGTGTTTGAGCTGCTGAAGTAGGACGCTTCAAAAAAGGAATGTCCAAGAATGAAGAACAACAAAGGCAACTGTGGTAATCAAGCTGGGAAATGATAAGGGCTCACAGCGAAGGTGTTATGTGGTTGGAAAATGCTGGGGGGCACATATCCAGACAACGTCGTTGCGGGTACGTTTCTTCATAATCAATCAGCTATGTTATATCTTGTTTGATAGCGGTGCGATCGAAGTTTTGTATGTCTACTGTCATTTAGCTCCCAATATTGACAATCACACCATCCACCCTGTTCATCTATTTATGATGCTGAGTCTAGGCTGCCGGAGGATAATCGGGTTAAAACACATATACTTAAGGGTTTGAACATTAATCTTCACTCAAATACCAATAATTAACACATAAAACTTTTAATGCTCTGTAGAACTGGTATTTTGATGCTATAACTCGGTATGGATGTTTGGGAGCAGTACCAAGCGGGTCTTGAGTGTGAGCCGAGAAGATTGTTCGCATTCCATGGAAAAAATTCAAAGACATTAATCATACACGGTGATGAGTACCAGGGAAATGTGGACACGATTTTAAACATCATTTTCTTGCACTAATACGCAGAATAGAAGTACATGGAAAAGGGTTCCTATCCTTTCTGGCACCATGTCACTACAAAAGAAAATGAAGACTCAAGTCGGAGAAGCGACACTTGTGGAGCTTACCGATAGTCCAAGATCTTTATGATGTATTCCCTGAAGAGTGTCGCGGTATTCTCCGATCGAAAAGTGGAGTTTCAAATTGATTTGGTACCTGTGCCGCACCTGTGATAGGGCGCCTTAATCGATTAGCGCTTCCGAAATGAAATAGTTATCTGAGCAACTGAAAAGAGCTATCCGACAGCAAAGGATTGATTAAGACCTAGCTTCCTCACCCTGGGCGAGCTCCCGTTTGTTTGTCAAGAAGAAAGAAGGATTCATTCCGGCTGTGCATTGATCACTACGGGAATTGAATAAAATATCGGTGAAGAACCGTTATCCGCTCCCAAGATTGATGATTTGTTTGGATCAAGCTCCAAGGTTTAATCGAGTCTGATTATACTCGAAAAAGACTACAAGGTCAGAGTTATCACCAATTGTGGGTTCGAGGAAGAAGACTATCCGAAGATGCCTTCAGCGATCTCGTCTATTATGGACTTTACGAATTTCAAGTATATTGCCGTTTTGGTATTGAAAAATGCACCTGACGTATTCTTGGGACCTTATGAATCGGGTCTTATGCAAAACCTGGTTATCTCCCCAGATTAAATTCGTTAATTTGTCTCTTCTTATTTGATGATATCTCGGATATTTGCGAAGACCAACGAAAGAAAAGAACACGAAGAACACCTTAAGCTAATCTTAGAATTGCTAAAGAAGGAGGAGTTGTATGCCAAGTTTTCCAAATGTGAAATTTTGGATTCCCAAAGGTGCAGTTCCTAGGTCACGTGATCGATAGTGAAGGAATTCATTTGGATCCAGCTAAGATTGAATCCATTAAGGATTGGACATTCCTAAGTCACCAACGGAGATTCGTCAATTTTTAGGTCTTGATGGATTAACTATCGAAGGATATCATTGAGGGTTTTTCTAAGATGTCCAAAACCAATGACTAAGCTATCACCAGAAGAGGTCAAGTTTGAATGGGGCGATGATAAACAAAGAAGCAGCTTTTTCAACTGTGCAATGCAAAGTTGTGCAGTGTCACCAATCCTTTGCATTACCGAAGGGAAGCGAGATTTCATCGCATTACTGCGATGCTTCGAAGAAGAAAGGTTTGGGCGCGTATTGATGCAGCAGACGTAGATAACGTGATTTCTTATAGCATCCGCCAGTTGAAGATTCATGAGAAGAACTATACATACTCATGATTTATGAACCTTGGTGCAGTGGTGTTCGCTCTCAGATCTCGGGACATCCTATTATAGGAAACTCAAGTGTACGGTGTACAACCGATCACAAGAGTTTGCAAACACCATTTTAGATCAAAAAGAGTTTGAACATGAGGCAACGCCGATGGTTAGAATTTGATAAGTGATTACGATTGCGATTCGTTATCAACCCGGGGAAAGCAAATGCGTTGTGATGCTCTTCTAGCAGGAAAAAGAACGAACGAGAAACCACACACTAAGACGTCGAGCCTTGGTTATGGACTATCTAGTTTGGACCTTCCCAAACAGATCTTAAAATGCTTGACCGACTTAAATGCTTAGACTGAAGCGCAAAAACCAGAGAACATTAAGAGTGAAGATGTTGGAGGTATGTTGATTGAAAACGCTAAATTTCCAGAAGCGATTAGAGAACAAAAGTTGGAACCACGTGCCGATGGAACCCTATGCCTCAATGGCAGGAGCTGGTTACCTTGTTATGGTGATTTGCGGACTTTGATCATCGAGTCCCACAAATCAAAATACTCTATTCATCCGGGTTCCGACAAAATGTACCAAGACATGAAGAAGCTATATTGGTGGCCCAACATGAAAGCCGACATAGCCACTTATGTTAGCAAGTGTTTGACCTGTGCTAAGGTCAAGGCCGAACATCAAAGGCCATCAGGATTGTTGGTACAACCCAAGATACCCGAATGGAAGTGGGACAACATCACTATGGATTTTGTCACGAAGCTTCCTAAGACGTCTCAAGGCTATGACACAATTTGGGTGATCGTTGACCGACTCACTAAGTCTGCGATCTTCACACCAATGAGAGAGACCGATCCTTTGGATAAACTTGCAAGATTGTACCTAAAGGAGGTGGTCACGAGGCATGGAATACCCGTCTTAATCATTTGTGATCGTGACCCAAGATTCGCATCAAATTTCTGGAGGTCACTTCAGAACGCTTTGGGTACTAATTTAGATATGAGTACTGCGTACCATCCACAAACAGACGGGCAAAGCGAGAGGACCATTCAAACTCTCGAGGATATGCTGCGTGCTTGTGCAATCGACTTTGGAAAGGGTTGGGTTAACCATTTGCCATTAGTCGAGTTTTCATACAACAATAGCTATCACGCTAGCATCAAGGCCGCACCATTCGAAGCACTTTATGGTCGAAAGTGTCGTTCACCTGTTTGTTGGACTGAAGTTGGAGAAGCTCAAATACTCGGTCCAGAACTAATTCAAGAGACCACTGAGAAAATCATCCAGATCAAGCAAAGGATGCAAGCCGCTCATGATCGACAGAAGAGTTACGCTGACTTGAAGCGTAAACCAATGGAATTCCAAGTCGGGGATAAAGTTATGCTTAAAGTTTCGCCTTGGAAAGGGGTCGTACGTTTTGGCAAACGGGGGAAGTTAAACCCTAGGTATGTTGGACCTTTTAATTGAAAGGTTGGAGAGGTGGCATTACAAGCTTGAACTTCCAGAAGAGTTGAGCAGAGTTCATAATACGTTTCATGTATCTAATCTGAAAAAGTGCCATGCCGACGAACCATTAGCCGTTCCGTTGGATGGACTTCATCTGGATGACAAGCTTCATTTTGTTGAGGAACCGGTAGAAATAGTAGGCCGTGAAGTTAAACGGTTGAAGCGAAGTCGGATTCCATTAGTCAAAGTTCGATGGAACTCCAAGAGAGGTCCTGAGTTCACGTGGGAGCGTGAAGACCAATTCAAGAGAAGTACCCACACCCTTCACCAAGCACTCCGTAGTCAAGTGTTGATTGTGAGCCTTTGAGGAATGGGCTCGTTTAACGGGGGAAGTCTATAACACCCTGTGTTTTCAAGTCTTTGACGACGTCAATAAATGTACTATTTATTTTTAGTGTCGTACGCGTTTGCTTGTAATTTCATGAATTAAGTTTAAATCGCGTAGGCTAAAAATTAGCGTTCAATGTAAACGGGCATCAAACAATTAAATGTTTACATCAAGCAAGGGTTATATAATTATTTTGAGGATAATTATTAACTTTGTTCATTTTATTTTCTATTCGATTCGTTAAGTGTTTTCCGTTTCGCGATTAAATTTAATTTAGGCACTCCCGGAACCACAAAAAATTTCTTTTATACGCCTTCAACAAATATCCGTTTATACCCAATACACAAAATTTACATAAATATATCATGTATCATCCTTGTTTTGCCGGAATCTCTTCATCATATACAAATATATACATGAATAAATGACATTATCTTGCACTTGGTCAAATTACACACACCATACCTCATTTATGCATCAACCATACTTTGTCATTTTGATCTTGTGGCCATAACTAGACCTAGACATTACATACACCTTTACTTTGACTCCCTAGACCATGCCTTTCACCTTATTGCAATTATACATATGAGCATAACACTTACACACCTTACACTTAGAAAATCAAACAAAAATCCCTCTTTTGCTTACAATTGGCGCCACGGCAAGAAACAAGGACCTAACCAACTTTACAAAATTATCTACAAACCATACACTCTTATTACACCCTATTCTAAGTATTACTAACGGCATTGCAAGCATTGAATCACCATTTCCAAGTATTTCTCAAGTAAAAGAAAGCTAGGGTTTAGTGAAGGAAAGCTAGGGTTTATTAAGTGCAAGCTTGGTTTTTGTGGCTAAACAAGGGTTTAGTACTAGCACATCATCATCATCATACCTCATAAGGTTTATTTAAACTCTTTATGTTTTTATAATTATCATTTTTATGCATATGATTATTCTATTTAGTTGAATCGCCATTTAGGTTTTATTATGAAAATGAAGTTTATATTGAAATGATCATTTTACACACTTATATACATGTGGTGTTATTACTTACATTATGTTAAAAAGGATGAGAAAATGTTGTATCCATTTGTTTTGGTGTAATAAAAATGATTATGGGTAAATTAGGGTTTATAATAATTCATAATATGTTGTAAGTTAAAGAAATACATAAGACATGTTAATATTGATTATGGACTCTTAATCATGTTAATAGAACACTAAAATAAGGTCTCATGGAAAGAAATGCACTTGTACACACTTGGTTATGTATAAGAATGAATATTGACAAAACTAGTAAGTTAAGGTTACTTAAGTAAAGATATGGTTTTAAAGTATGTTAATGGATTTGTTAACATGGGTGACTTGGACACATAAGGACTATTATGGACAAGTTAATGCTAATATAAGGATGATATATAATATATATGATATATGAGACATGTGGTAAAATACAAAAGTAATAAAGTATAAAGAAAAGATCAAAAATGGATTCAACAAACTCAAGCAAACATTCTGTCCAAAATTCGAATTCTTACATATCCATTTTATATTTTTATAAGATAATACATTTCACGACGATTCCGAAAAGGTAAGAAACTTGTTAAACGGATTAATAACGAAAAAGTTATGTTAAAAACGAGTTATACGTTAATAAACGAAGTCGTAAGTAAATTTTTATAAAAACATTTTTATAAAAATTATAAACAGCAAGGGTTGATATTTTTAACAAATAATACATATTTTTAGGATTCCAAAATGATAAGAATCGTAATTTTTCAATTAATAACGAACGAGTTATGAATTTCGCGAGTTTACGACAATTAATACTTTTATAAAACTATTTTTATAAAAGTTACTATTCATGACAGAAAGTTATATTTTTGTAAACCTCATAAAAATATAGAACTTTCAAATACGAGAACGTCCTCGAAAGAATCATTAAAAACGGAGCTATAACGAATAAAATACGACATTTACGGGTTTTACGACGACGAATACGATTTTTATAAAGCTCACGTCTGATGTGAACAGTAAAAGTTACTGTTCACCAGTAGGTCCGAAATTCAAAAATGTCAATTTATGATAACTCGTCTTGATACGAAAAGATGGGCATAAGAAACGCGAGAATCGGGTTTAAAACGCGAAAGTTACGCCAGTTTTACTAAACGGTAATTATAAACGTTTTAACTTATTAAACACAATTTTTCCAAAACCATTAGTTGGTGATTGAGCTATATAGAATATTATGTGGTTATCAAAGTACTATATTACTAGGGAGTTTCATAATGAGGCCTCTTCGGATGGCGTTTCGACGAGTTGTTGGATTTACGATTTAAAGTGTCCTAACTCCTCGAACGTCATGTCATGACCTCTTTAATTATGATAGCCCGAACGATAGTACGATGTAACAACTATAGGATTATATTCAATGTTATCAATATAAGTACTCGGTACTTATACGACCTATGATAATTTAGGTTGCATTCGATCTTTTACGTGACGCATTATCTGCTATTATCTTGGATTTTCCGAACTCAAGGAGAGTTCATAGCCACCACGTTTTACTGCTTTTGTTTTTTACAAAGTTTTGCTGGGGGTGAAAAAAAAACATGAATGTTTTAACATCTGGACACAAGTGGTTAAGTTTTATATTATGATTACCATGTTGCCTAAGTATGCGACTAACCCATTCTGAGGCCCATATCATGAACTGTTATTTCGAGCTGGCGAATGATTTGAATAGATCTATTGGGTTTTGACAACCCCTGTTAGGGTGATTAGCTATCATAGCGAAACGAAACGTATACCTTGTCGGAATATAGGTGTTGCGGAGTTTAGAACATCACATGGCATTTCGCGCCATTAATTTGGCTATCCATACATTTGTCAAGCATCAATGTCAGAGCTTCTAGAGTAACGTAATTACATTTATATGATATTCTGCATCTGTTGATTATTCATTACACTGGGAGATCTTGTGGTCCTACAATATATGATTATCAAACCTATTGGAATTCACCAACCATAATTGTTGACGTTTTTAAAGCAAATGTTTTTCAGGAGATCACTAAGACGAGGTTGCGATGCGATACATTGGTGGTTTTGATTTGGTTGTACATGCATTAAAAGATTGTTATCACATTGCATTTTGTTATCTGTAAGATTTTGTCGCATTGCATTTTGTTATCTGTTATGGGCTGAAAATCTTTGTATTTTGATCAAGTGAACAAGTTAAGCTTCGGGCTTATGTAACAATTACTTTGTTAAATCCAATGTATCATTTTCAAATGACTTTTTGGTCGTTCTATATATATCTTGTGTTATTGATCTGAGAAGTAACACGCCCCGGACCCTTATTCCGCTGCGACCCAATTTGGGGGTGTTACAGATTGGTATCAAGAGCCAATGTTATAGAGAACCAGGTCAAATGTTTTTGCTGGACTATAACCGTTTTTCAAACATTGCATTCATAAAAAGGATTTTTATGGGACACACTAGTTGATTGCATTAATGGGACTAGATGCATTCATAATTTATATACGTGGTTATAATATATTATGTATATTACAATAAGAGCCTTATATAATATACTCATATAAGTTATTTCTGCTGGTCACAGTAGTCATGTCAGCCGATTCTGCGGTTACCTATACGTCTGTTCACTCTGAGGCATGATCTTGGAGTATTCCATCTGAGGATCCTTACGAGGAGGCTACCCAACATTTGTTTGAGCAGGCACCACGTTCTCCAAAGTATGTACTTGAGGACCATGTACCAGTGTACATTCCTGAGCCTGAGCATCCTAAGGATTTAGTGCCAGCTGAGGATGAGGCACCTATACCTCCATTACCACCATTCTTTTTATCTCTACGAATTCGACCTCTTAGTCCTAGAGCACTCGAGGTTGAGATAAGAGATGTAGTATCAGCCTACTATCATTCACTACACCCATCAGGGACCCCACCATTGCTACCTATACCTCTACCTGCACCATCTACTAGCCGCAGAGTTGATATTCCCAAGGCTAACACACCGCCTCAGAAGAGACTACTACTTACTACTCCCAGACCTAGGTGTGAGGTTGGAGAGAGTTTTTCCGCTGCTGCTGCGAGACAGCCAGGACCCACTATAGAGACTAGACTCCGAGATACTAAGAGGAGGATGATGACCGCCTTAGAGTTGGTTAACAGGAGGGTTACTTACCAGGTAGATGTTTGCACTAGAGAGAGTTCAGAGTTTTGTACACGACATCACGATGCCTAGAAGGATCGTGCAGCTATGAGAGCTGAGATTGAGATATTGAGGAGAGAGAGACTTGCTTACGAGCAAGAGAGTATGGAGACCCGTCAGGCCTTGGCTAGGTCTGAGGCTCACTGCAGGACATTAGAGGCACGAGTTACAGTGTTAGAGACTGAGGTGCGTCGCCACGAGTGGCAGCGTCAGACTGCAGATGATCTTGCTGTTCAGCATATCATGCGTACCCAGGCCTTGGAGGATGGAGCACGCGTTGACACATTAGAGGATACTGGTAGCAGTTCCTAGACTTTGGTTATGATTGTAGCTACTATGTAGTCTGTTAAGTTTTTATGGGTTACTCCCAGCTAGCAGACGGTATAGATCTTTTGTTTTGGTTAGCTATCCTGTATAGCCTACCAAGTATTACGGGTAACTCCCGGCTAGTATGGCTTTAGGTTGTATATATTCTTTTGTAACCTAATCAAGGTGATCATTTTGTATCTGAATCAATCATGTATGTTTTTCCAGTTATATATGGAATGGTAGTATTATGTCATGTCTATAATCGAATTTGTGGTGAATGAATGACGATTTAGTTATATCATTGTTAATTACAATTCAATTGTACATTTCACTGTGTGATGTGATCTCACTTTATTTATCATGGATATGTCATGTCATGGTTATGATTTTATGAAACCTAACGGGTATTGTATTTTCTTTTGATTGAAGAAAATGGCACCAAAAAGAGCCACAAGGTCAACACCGGCTACAACAACACTAGCCCCAACAGCAGCCACAACCACTGCGGTCACTAATGCCTAACTCGAAGCTATGATTGATCAAGGAGTCAGTGCCGCCTTGGCCGCACGTGACGCAACCAGGAATGGCACTGATAGCCATTCTTCAGGAATGGGTGTCAGGGGATCTGAACGCGTTGCTCGAGAGTGCACTTACCAGGATTTCATGAAGTGCAAACCTCTGTATTTCAA
>BQNB010053745.1:4301-39853 GCA_026074375.1 Tanacetum coccineum
TAATGTGAAAAAACTATAATAGATATAAGATGATTCACAATATTAATTTAGCCGACAAGTTGATAAATGAATTTTTATAAAAATTTGCGCAGTTAAAAATGCTCTATCGTAATGTGCGACCACTATATCCATAGTTAAAAACATTGATCCCTAAAAGTTTTAATTACCGAATATGCGTCACACACTGATATGTAAATATAAAAGAAAAAGAACATGTGTGAATAAATAGATGACTCCCCTTCTGGCTCACCGAAAAGTAAATATGTTTTGTACTTTTCACAAACTTCAACCCTATTTTTCCTCCTGTTTACAATATAACACAGTTTTTATCAATTTCTATTATGTATTTTTTGTTAATTTAATACTTTTGACTTGTTAAACTTTATAATTTTTATTCCGCACTTTCCGTGTCACAGTTTTATAATATAAACAAAAATATAAAATAAAATAATAAAAAACGAAAGGGGGATACAAATGGTTTATTTTAGGGGGGTCGTTATAACCTATCCCTAAGAGAATAAGGTGTTACGGCGACACCCTTCTCCGAATCCTACGTGGACGCCAAACGACGTCGTTGTTCGCTCGCCACCACACTAGTAGTGCTCACCGGTTGTGGTTTCGCCGTCTAGACAACGAAGAGAGAGACAAGAAGTGTATTTAACTTTGATTTCTTTTTTTTCCGATTTATACATGGTTGTGTGTTTTGTGTGTGTGTTGTGTTGTGTTTATGTGTTGGTAGTGTTAAAATAATATGTATTTATTTTTGTTTGTTAATACGAATAATGCCTAAAAACATTATTTATATTTTTGACTCCTCTACGTTTTAAAGATGGCAAAATGTAAGAACATTCACGATAAAAATAAACGTTTACATGTTATTAATCGTAAACTTCCATTTCGGCATAAATCACTTAAGGTATGGATAAACAAATCATTAAACATGATTAGTGATCAAGAAAATAATTTTTCTTCTTAACCATCACATTTCTTCAAAATATTTTACAAAATATACAAAATAGTTTTATTAATAAAAGTAATGTTGTATTTAAAAACAAAAGTTTTGTTAGGATCACGAAAAGTATCGGTCACTTTCAATATATTGCTAAATAGCTCGTATAGTAATATTTTAAAACTAAGTAGGCTAGTTAGTCCAAGGCCCATGGAAAGCCCATGAAAGCCAAGTCCTTATCCGACCAAACTAAGTATAAGTACCCTCTCCATGCTATGGAGAGGGTGTTGGTTACACTAATCTAATATTATTCATGTTCACTTTCTCTCTTAAGGAAGCAACCTTCCAATCTTTTTCTCTCTCTAGATTTTCTTCATTGTTATGTGTATTTAAGGATTACTAATATTTTACAATTGGTATCAAGAGCCATGGGGTGATAAGTTTGTTTTTGTGTGCGTTTTTATTTCCTTTCTACTCGTTCTTCATTTTTTTTATTTGGTTTGAAGCTCTTTTATACACTAAAAGATCTAATACTTAGGTATATATGATCTAGTATCTTAGTTATACAAGGTGTACAAGCTTAGATCCAAGAAAATTTCATATTTGTGCATTTATTTTGGTTCGAAAGTTTTATAAGGTACAAATCTTGATTTCAAATTTTTTGTCTTAAAAACCATAAAGTTTGCATTTTTAAGGTTCTTATAGGCTTAGAATTACTAGTTGTACAATAGATTTTGGGTAAAACGTCAAAAAGTGAGTTTTTAGTGTTTTGAATTTCGTATTTGCAGAAGGTGATTTAATCCAGAAGTTGAAGGCGATTTAATCTGTTTCTTTGAAGGTGATTTAATCTGTTTCTTTGAAGGCGATTTAATATGTTTACTTTGAAGGCGATTTAATCCTCTTCTTTATAAGGCGATTTAATCTTCTGTTAGTACAAGGCGATTTAATCATTCTCAGTTCAAGGCGATTTCATCTTTGTTCTTTTGAAGGCGATTTAATCTGTTTACTTTGAAGGCGATTTAATCCACATTTCAAAGGCGAATTAATCCAAATTTCCAAGGTGATTTAATCCAGAATTCCAAGGCGATTTAATCATTTCTTTTAGAAGGCAATTTAATCATTACTTTTAGAAGGCGATTTAATCAATTCTTGTAGGAGGCGATTTAAGCATTTTTTAGAAGGTGATTTAATCCATTTTTTAGAGGCGAATTAATCTCTTTGGACTTAGGCAATTTAATCAACTTGAACTAAGACTAAATAATCAAATTTGAATTATACGGTTTATTTTTTTGATTTGTAAAATCCTGTGAAACGTTAATTTCCCGGTTTAATCAAGAATTGTAAAATCCTATGTAATCTCAAGACTTAAACCACTTAAAACCAGCTCACTTTAACACAATTACTTCTTATCACTATCCGATCAACAAGTAATCTTTTCACATACCAACAAAGTAACAATGACTACTCTTGCTGAATTCATGATACTCTCTGGTGGTGACAATCGTCCACTAATGTTGGACAAAGACCTGTATGACTCATGGCAATGTAGAATGGAACTATACATGGAAAACAGAGAGCATGGTAGAATGATACTCGAATCAGTCAAACATGGTCCACTCATTTGGCCTACGATTGAAGAAAATGGTGTGACCAGGACAAAGAAATATGCTGAATTATCTGCAACAGAGAAAATTCAAGCTGATTGTGATGTCAAGGCAACTAATATCATTCTTCAAGGACTTCTGTCTGATGTGTATGCACTCGTTAATCATCATAGAATTGCCAAGGATCTATGGGAAAGAATCCAATTACTAATGCAAGGTACGTCATTCACAAAGTAGGAAAGAGAGTGTAAACTGTATGTTGAGTTTGATAAGTTTGCTCACATAAAGGGGGAATCACTACATCAGTATTACTTAAGATTTGCTCAGCTGATCAACAATATGAACATCTACAAAATGACATTGCAACAATTTCATGTTAATACCAAGTTCTTGAACAGTCTTCCACCTGAATAGAGTAAGTTTGTTATGGATGTCAAACTGGTAAGGTATTTGCACACAACTAACTTCGATCAGCTTCATGCATATCTTCAACAACACGAACTTCATGCTAATGAAGTCCGCATTATGCGTGAGGGCAATCAAGATCCACTTGCACTAGTTGCCAATCACCAGCAGACTCCATCTCATTTCAACACGTATCAATCTTCATACAACAATCCTCAGTTTCAACAATAGTTTTTACCATCTCAGTCTCCTCAATATGGACCAATTCATCCCACACAACATTACTCAACTACTTATCCATCCACACCTCTTGCAGTTACATATCCGTTAGTACCGTATCCAAATGCTTACTCATCCACAATTTATCAAGATGCTTGTCCACAACCACAATCCATTCCTCAAATTGAATATACTGTCTCCACAATTAATCAACAAATACATATTGCTGAATTTCTTCAGATAGACTCTGGTCTAGCAGTTCATGTGTTTAAGCAAGGAGATGACCCTATTGATGCCATTAATAAAATGATGTCATTTATGTCTACTGTCGTCACATCTCGTTTCCCATCCACCAACAATTAGCTCAGAAATTCTTCCAACCCAAGACAACAAGCAACTATTCATGATGGAAGGGTGATTGTTCAACCACTTCAAGGGAGATCAAATTTCTTATGTTGCTGGTACTTCAGTAACAAGAGCTAATACTTCAAGAACAAGAGGGAGAACTTCAGGTCAACCAAGGGTTGTAAAATGTTTTAACTACCAAAGGGAAGGTCACATGGCAAGACAGTACATAGAACCTAAGAGGAAAAGAGATGCTACGTGGTTCAGGGATAAAGTTCTATTGGTTGAAGCACAATGAAATGGTAAAGTTCTGAATGATGAAGAATTAGAATTTTTGGTAGACCCTGGTATCGCAGAAGGTCCAGTCACACAGACAGTCATTACAAACAATGTAGCTTATCAAGCCGATGATTTGGATGCATATGACTCTGATTGTGATGACATCACTACTGCCAAAGTTGCCCTCATGGCCAATTTGTCTCGTTATGGATCAGATGTTCTTTCTGAGGTACCACACTTTGACAACACTCATAATGATATGCTAAATCAAAGTGTGCAAGAGATGCCGTATTCTAAACAAACTCATCTTGTAAATTATCCAAAGAATGAGATAACCAGTGATAGCAATATCATTCCTTACTCTTAGTATCTGCATGAAACACAAAATGCAGCTGTTCAGGGTACAAATTCTTCTGCACAACAAGATGCCATGATATTATCTGTGTTTGAACAACTGTCACATCAAGTAACTAATTGTAACAAGGTCAATAAGGACAATCTAATTGCCAATGAATCCTTATCTGCTGAGCTTGAAAGATTCAAAGAACGGGTGAAATTTCTAGAAGAAAGACAAAATGTGGATTTAAGTACAAGAGAAAAGCTTATAATAGATGATATGATTCAGGACAAAATGCATAGTTAGCGGATTTTGAAAAGGAAATTAACTCTCTTAAACAAACTCTTTCTGAACAATTAAAGGAAAATGAATTGTTAACAACAACATTTAATGTTTTCAAAATCTAATCCAAGGAAAAGGAAGCTATGAATATTGATAAAGAAATTGCTTTAGAAAAGAAAGTTAAAAAACTGGACAATACTAATTATAAAATGGGTCAATCCGCACAAACTGTGCATATGCTCACGAAACCATAAGTTTTCTATGATAACAAACCTTAAACAAGCTCTTGGTTTTCAAAATCCTTTCCATCTTAAGAAAGCTTAGCAGATTAGGCCAATGCTTTATGATGGTACTGTTATTGCTAAGGAAACCAATGTGATTTCAATTGCTGATTCGGAAGAGACTTCGATGCTTGAGGAAGAGAGTCGATCCAAAATGCTTTTAAAATAAAGTGATCCAATTGTTTTAGAAAAGAAAGTTAACATTAAACTAGTTAATTATGCTATCTTAAATCAATTGTCTGAAGATTTTGGTAAACGATTTGTTCCACAAACAGAATTATCAACAGAACAAACTTTTTGGTTAAAGAGTTCTCCGAGCTCTGAAGAACCTAGTACTTCTTCTAACCTGTTAAAACTAATGTTCCAAAAGAACTTCCAAACGTAAGTTTGGTAAATACAAGTTTAAAGCAACTTAAATATCATCTTGCCAGTTTTGACAAGGTGGTAAAAGAAAGAACCACACCGACAGCTATAACTAAAGGAACGTTAGGTTTTAAACACACAAAAGTTGTTTTTGTAAATGAAATAATTCCATTTTTAAAGACACTAAAGGATACTTTCAATAATTTCGATCAATGTCTTCTTGATGAAATTACCGAAGTCCAAACTGTCTTTAATCAAATGGAAGAGGCTATGGAACAATGTCTTCTCGAAACAAAAAGTTATGAAATTAAAAAAGAAACAAGTTTTAAATGAAAACGATCGACTCTTGGATCAAATCATTTCTCAAGATATTGTTAATATTGTTGTGAATTCCTCTGTGGATATAAACGATTATGTGAATGTGAATGTGAATTCTATGGAAATGTGCAACAAGGGTCTCGAACTTGAAGCTGAACTTATCAAACAACACAACATGGTTGAAAAAGATGAGTATAATAACCTTTCGAAAAGCTATTCTCAACTTGAATAGCACTGTATTTCTCTTAAACTTGCAATGCAAATCAATAAAGAAATTTTTCAAAAGAATAACACATCTATGAATCAAACTGAACCTACATTTGATCAATTGTTTGAATTAAAAAATTTGAAAGCTGAGCTTCAAGCAAAAGACATAACAATCAAGAAGTTGAAGGAAAACATTAAACGTTTAAATAAAACTTCCACCACAAACAACGTGAAAATGGACATAAATGAGATCGAGACCATCAATATAGAACTGGAACATAGGGTGACAAAACTAATTGCTAAAAATGAGCATTTGAAACAGTCTTATAAACAACTCTATGATTCAATTAAACCATCACGTGTTCATGCTAAAG
Source organism: Tanacetum coccineum (assembly GCA_026074375.1). NCBI lineage: Eukaryota > Viridiplantae > Streptophyta > Magnoliopsida > Asterales > Asteraceae > Tanacetum > Tanacetum coccineum. The sequence continues at coordinate 10,265 of BQNB010053745.1, forward strand.
AACATACTGAATCTTTGGTTAATCAATTAAATCAAAAGTCTATTGAAATTACTGATTTAAATGCTCAACTTCAGGAAAAAGTTTTTGTCATAATAGCATTAAAAAAATGATCTTAGGAAATTAAAAGGAAAGGACATAGTTGACAATGCTGCCCAAGTGTCATATGCTACCACTATTGCTCCAGGAATGTATAAGCTTGACCAAGTAACCTTGGCTCCTAAGGATAAGAATAATAGGGATGCTCACATATACTACCTTAAGCATACTATGGAACAAGATGCTATTCTTAGGGAGATAGTTAAACAAGCTAAATCACTAAACCCTTTAGATAGTGCATCTTACTCTGCCTGTAAGTATGTTAAGATGATTAAAGAGTTGCTAGTTTATGTTAGAGATACTTGCCCTGATATTTACAAACCTAGTGAGAAATTAGTTGCGGTCACGCCTATCAACAAGAAGAAAACAGTTAGGTTTACTAAACCCGTCATATCATCAAGCATATCCTAAAAATAGTTAGGCTCTTCCCAAACATAGGAAAAACAGACCACTAACAATTATGTGCTAACTTCTACTAGAGTAAGCTGGTTTACTAAATCTAGCAGGTCAAAGTCTAAAGACAATACAAAGAATGATAGGATCCTGCAGATTTCAAGTAGTACCTAGAAGAAGAATAAAGTAGAAGACCATTCTAGGATAGCTAAGTCTTGTTTTAATAAACCAAATTATGTTGTTGAACCATCTGGAAATGCAAATGTGCAGCATTTCAAATTAAATACAAATTTTGAGCTAATGTGCATTAAATGTAATAGTTCTATGTTTGACGTGAGACATGAATTGTACTTTATTGAATTTGTTTCTGATATGAATGCGCGTTCCAAATCTAAGTCTGTTAAGAATCTAAAAAGAAAGGAGAAAGGAAACCTACAGGAAAAGTGTTTACGAAAATTAGATATAACTGAAGACCTACAGGAAGGACTTTCACTTTAGTTGGAAATGCGTGCCCTTTAACTAGGATTACCACCACTAATAAAGTACCTCTTAGGGAACCCATTCCTCTAGAAGTAGTTACACAACAACCTGTAGTAACTAAGGTTTATACAAGGAGACCTAAGGTACCTAAGACTAGTGGTTCCAATAGCAAACCTAAGATTGCAAAATCTATGATTTCTAACAAAATGGAACCCGGTACATCTCAGGGTTCCAATAATTCAGTTGTTCCATCTTCTTCTTCTCTTGTTAATCTCATGTTGTCCAAATTGTTTGGTGGTATTTGGACTCCGGGTGCTCAAAGCATATGACTGGAGATCGCTCTCAGCTCACTAATTTCGTTCACAAGTTTCTCTGTACTGTCAAGTTCGGTAACAATCAAATTGCAAAGATTATAGAGTATGGTGATTATTAGATAGGGGATGTCACAATTTCAAGGGTTTATTATGTGGAAGGACTAGGACACAATCTATTCTCCGTTGGTCAATTCTGCGACTCAGATCTTGAAGTAGCTTTCAGAATACACACATGTTTTGTTCGTAAAATTGGAGGGTTGATTTTTAGTTCTCAGGATTAGGAGGACCTACCTTTATACATGTCAATTGTGGGTATGATGTGCGTCTTCTCAATTTGTCCTCTTGCCAAAGCTCAAAGACAAAATCTTGGTTATGACCACAGGACGATTGTTCACATTTGAAACTTTGGTTGCTGGTAATCATGGCCTAAAATTGGGTCCTTGTTTACGAGGTCTTCCCAAATTAAAATTTGAAAAAGATCATCTGTGTTCGGCATGTGCAATAGGGAAAAGCAAGAAACAAACACATAAACCTAAATCTGAAGACACTAATCAGGAAAAACTATATCTTCTGCACATGAATCTTTGCGGGCCTATGCGTGTTGCAAGTGTAAATGGGAAAAAGTACATCCTTATCATTGTGGATGATTACTCTCGGTTCATATGGGTGAAGTTTCTAGCATCAAAGGATGAAGCTCCTAATTTTATAATCAAGTTTTTGAAAATGATACAAGTTAGATTATATGTAACTATCTGGAACATCCGTACAGATAATGGAACTGAGTTTGTCAATCAAACTCTGCGTAGCTATTATGAGAGTGTCGGTATCTCTCATGAAACATCAGTTGCATGAACTCTGCAACAAAATGGTGTTGTTGAAAGGCGAAATCGTACTCTTGTTGAAGTCGCTCAAACAATGTTAATCTACGCAAAAGCTCCTTTATTTCTATAGGCCGAGGCAGTCGTTACCGCATGTTACACCCAAAACTGATCCGTTTTACGATGTCGCCATGGAAAAACTCCTTATGAGCTCTTACATGATAGAAAACCCGATTTATCTTACCTTTATGTCTTTGGTGCACTTTGCTATCCAACCAATGATAGTGAGAATTTAGGCAAACTTCAAGCTAAAGTTGATATAGGTATTTTCATTGGATATGCAACTTAGAAGAAAGCTTACCGTATCTACAACTGACGTACCCGAAAAATCATTGAAACTATCCATGTCGATTTTGATGAGCTGACAGCTATGGCTTCTAAACAAAGTAGTTTAGAACCCGCGCTTCATGAAATGACTCCTGCAACATCCAATTCATGACTTGTTCCAAACCCTCCTCCTCCAACATCATTTGTACCACCATCGAGGAATGAATGGGATCTTGTGTTTCAGCCAGTGTTTGATGAGTTCTTCTCTCCTCCAGCTAGTTTTGTCTCTACGGTTCCTGTAGTGGAAGCTCCAGCTCCTGTTGAGTCAACCGGTACACCTTCCTCAACATTAGTTGATCAAGATGCACCTTCTTTAAGTACTTCTCGATCCACTCAACAATCACAATCTTAAGAAATCCCTCTCAGTGTTGAAGAAGAGTCACATGACCTTGAGGTTACACATATGAGTAACGATCCTTATTTTGGCATTTTAATTCCAAAAACTGTTTCTGAAGAATCCTCATCATCGGATGTTATTCCTACAACTGTGCACTCAGACACTCCAATCTCATAACACCTCAGTAAATAGACAAAGGATCATCCGTTACAAAATATAATTAGTGAACTTTCCAGACCTATTTCCACAAGACTACAACTACACGAACAAACCCTGTTCTGCTACTATGATGCTTTCCTAACTCCAGTTGAACCAAAGACGTACAAAGATGCATTAACTTAAGCATGCTAGATTGAGGCAATGCAAGAAGAGCTAAATGAGTTTGAACGTCTTGAATTCTGGGAACTTGTTCCTCGTCCAGATAAAGTGATGTTATCACCTTAAAATGGATATATAACGTGAATTGGATGAATCGGGAGGAATCCGGAAAAACAAGGCGAGATTAGTAGCTCATGGATACCGTCAGATAGAGGGAATTGATTTTGAAGAATCCTTTGCTCCCGTGGCTAGACTAGAGGCTGTTTGGATATTTCTCGTATTTGCTGCTCATATGAATATGATCGTCTACCAGATGGATATGAAGACGGAATTCTTGAATGGAATTTTGTGTGAAGAGGTCTACGTTAGTCAACCGGATGGATTTGTAGATCCAGGAAATCCAAGTCACATGTACTGACTAAAGAATGCCCTATATGGGTTGAAACATGCTCCACGCGCGTGGTATAATCTATTGTCATCGTTTCTACTATCCCAATAATTCTCCAAAGGAACGGTTGATCCCACATTGTTCATCAGAAGAGAAGGCAAAGATATCCTCCTGGTATAAATCTATGTTGATGATATAATTTTTGCCTCTACTACTACTGAACTCTGTGATAAGTTTTCTGAGATAATGTGTTCCAAATTTAAGATGTTGACGATGGGTAAAATATCATTTTTTCTAGGACTACAAATTTCACAAAGTCCCAAAGGCATCTTTTTAAACCAATCAAAATATGTTCTAAAATCACTTAAAAATATAGAATGGAATCTTTTGACCTAGTGGATACTCTAATAGTGGAGAAATCCAAACTGAATGAGGATCCACAAGGCGTGGCATGGTTGGAACCGTTATGTATCTCACATCTAGTCGACCAAAACTTGTCTAAGTTGTGTGCATGTGTGCCCGGTATCAGGCCCGTCCTACCGAAAAGCCCGTCCTACCGAAAAGCACTTACATGCTGTAAAAAGAATTTTTCGATATCTAAGAGGAACCGTTAATCGGGGACTATGGTATTCGAAGGATTCTGCTATTGCACTAACAGATTTTGCAGATGTTGATCACGCGGGTTGTCAAGATACCAGACGTAGTACATCTAGAAGTATGAAATTGTTAGGAGACAGACTTGTCAGCTGGTCATCAAAAAGGCAAAAAAGCATTGCAATATCTAGTACGGAAGCTGAATACATTGCCTTATCTGGATGTTGTGCTCAGATCCTTTGGATGAGATTACGACTTACCGACTATGGCCTTAGATTCAACAAAATTCCAATGTACTGTGATAATAAAAGCGCTATTGCTTTATGCTGCAACAATGTTCAACACTCCCGATCAAAGCACATCGACATCAGGTATCACTTTATAAAGGAGCAAGTGGAGAATGAAGTAGTCGAGCTTTACTTTTTTAGAATAGAATTTCAGTTGGCGAACATCTTCACCAAGGCTTTAGGTTGAGAAAGAATTGGATTCCTTATCAACAAGTTGGGGATGAGAAGTTTTACTCTTGAGACTCTAAAAGATCTGGCAGATGAAGCTGAAGAATAGTAGTGGTACCTATTCTTGTATCCTGTGTAAAATATGTACATATAGAAAACCAGAAAAACTCAAAAAGATTTTTTCACTTCTTATAAAATTTTATAAAAACAAAATTAAAAATTAAAAAAATCAAAAAAAGACAAAAATATAATTTCATGTCATGCTTTCTAGCATCGATAAATGTCATTCAACAATGGCACAAAGCTGTAAATAAAGTTCGAATAGAAAACATGACATATGGCTTGCTATTATTTCAGATGTGCAACCCGGTCTTCATCTTAAAGGCAAGTTTTCCATCCGAAAGGAAACTTGACCTCTCAACAGGAATTAAGTTTCTCGGGCATGGTCTACTTTATGACCATGCAAAGACTTGTGTTTACTTTGCAACACAACCCGTGCTTTCTTTATACAATAAGTGTACGTTTTAGTGCGCTTATGTGTTAAAATAAGAGAAATCTTATTTTTATGGTGTTGTTTTTAGAAATAAAATAAATATCAGAAATTCATCAGAAAATCATTTTTAAAGACATTTGACCACTCAAACAATGACTACAACTCTTTAAATAGAAAACGGTTCATTGTTTGAGGGGGAGAAAATGTCAAATATCTTCTTCATAAAATCATTGTGATAAAAAGGAAAAAGGTTTTAAACTATAATATAGTAACAATTAAAGGGGAGTTAATTAAGTTTAACGTATTTATGCCTTAAATGTTATGTGTTTATGCCTTTTAGGGAGTAAATAGAAAAAAATAAGTTGCTAGGTATGGTAGTTAAAACTTTAAGGACTAAGTGTGCCATTTGTTAAACTTATCCATGCCTTAGAAAACTTAGTTAAGAAAAATGCATAAGGATTAGAAGTTCAGGGGGCATTTGTGTCAAACTCTTAAAGTTCAAACACAAACACCCCCTTGCCCCGTTCGTATATCTCACACAAACAAACACACTTTAAAAAAAATCCTCCATTGTTTCTAGCTCGAAAATTCTTCAAAGTCCAACAATCCGTTTTTTTCAATCCTAAGATATAACTACAAGGTTGTTCCCTACACCCTAAACATCATATTCCTTAAAGGAATTAGGGTAAAACTCGTTTTTGATCTCAAAAACCCTAGAAATTGATCTAGGGTTCTTCGAAATCAAAAGTAAGTGAAACCTTAAATTGGTTGAGGGGTTTTGTTCGTCTAAGGATGTACAACACTTGTCTAAAGCAGTTTTTATTTAGGTTAACATATGATGTGGTTTTGACTGATTCTTGTGCTCGAAATTTTAGCATATGGGAAGAACATGTAAAATGTTAGTGGGTTTGTAGTTACAAAGTGTGTATCTATATCCTTGATTGCATTAATGTTTAAAAAATCCATAGATTGTTCATAAATTTTGGGTTAATGAGTGATTTCTTATGTTTTTTGCTCATTGTGATATTTGCGTAAATTTTTATGCTTCATTCTTGTTAATCTTGAGCCTATGCTTGTTTGTGGATGATATGTTTCTTGTTTAAATGATTTAGATGCATGAAATAATAAAGTGTATGATTATGGATTCAAAGGAGATTAAATCGCCTCTTCAAGAGGTGATTAAATCCCTTCTTTAGGAGGCGATTTAAGCAACTCCTTTAGGAGGCGATTTAATCCATCCCCTTTAGGAGGCGATTTAATCTTGCAATATAGGAGGCGGTTTAATCCATTTTTTATAAGGAGTTGATTTAATCCATTGATTAAGAGAGGCAATTAAATCCAATCTTATTTAAAAGGCGATTTAACCAAAAAATTTAAGAGGCGATTTAATCAAAAATTTTAAAGAGAAGATTTAATCATTTCTCTTAAGGAGACAAGTTAAAACACAATTCAGGATGCAAATTAAAATTTGGTTAACTTTGCAATCTAGACGAGTTTAATTAGGCTATATACATAATACAAGGCCAATTATTCATACCTTAGGTAAACTATTTCAGTACACAGCAGTTTGTATAGGTTTCCCTCATTGGTCTAATATAGTTGCCTAAATACCTAAATGTATTTTGTCCTATCTTGTTGCCTTCCTTACCTTAGATCTTCCTCTAATGTATTAAATGCTTGCCTGTCCAAATGTGCTTAATCCTTTGTTGATAATCAAACCTTGCATCTAAAATCAGTCATAATTAAACAGCTTGCCATTTAGTGTCATATATAAACTCGGTTGTATATAAACTATATTAGTCAAATCTTAGCAGAACCATGACTACCATTGCTCAACAAATTGCACTAGACAATGCCTTAGTTGCTTTAGAGAACCAACGTGGAATTGGCAAAGGTAACATGAGGATCAACCCTGGAATGAAACCAAAGGAACCTACTTACCAAGTAGTATTGGATGCCCTAGCTCTCATAACCTGTTATCCTGCCTTCCTTATAACAGCAGATGTTCCAGTCATCTACATGCATCAGTTCTGGGCTACCGTCAACAAACACAATGCATCATATCGATTCAAGATCGACAACAAGAGGTTCTATGTGATTGTTGAAGTATTCAGAGAAATTCTTAACATATGTCCTAAGATTCTGGCTCAAGAATTTGATGAACCTTACTCTAAAAAGGAATCTATATTCTTTATATGAGATTGATGTTCGTAGAGAGGATCAACAACTATACAAATTTAAAGAAGGTTATTTCCTACGACTTCGCCTACAAGACATCGAGGACATGTTACTCCTACTTGTTCAACAGAAGCTGACCAATCTCACGATAGATGAACGTTATGACTTGAATGTCGCATTACGTATGTTCACCAGACGTATTATCATTCAAAGACGGGTGGAAGATCTTCAATTGGGTGTCAAAAGTTACCAAAAGAAGCTCAACCTCATCAACCCAGACACATTGAGGCTGGATCTCAGAAAAAGAACCGCATACACTGCATATTAAGACCCTTAAGGAGTGATATTAAAGGATCAGAACAACATAAATAGATTGATGCGCACTAATGAACTCCATAAATTCAGTGATGGCACACTCAATTCTGTTCATACAGCTCTTCACGATATTACTTCGGGAATAAGGATGGAATACCTGCCAAAGAGGAAATGAGGTGGATTAGACAAGCGAAAGGCTCGAGTTATGATCCAGGATATTGATAAGCAGCTTAGAGACAGGAGGTTAATAAGAAGCTTATAGAAATTTGTTGGTGGAAGAGAGTACGGAGAAGACCTTAGACGGCTTGAATAGACAATATGACTTTGTCATATCTTGTCCTACTATATTTCAGGTCATTCTGTTAGCCGTGTTTTTATGTAAAGTGATGGTCATTATATATTCCCGAGCCTTGTATAGGAAAAACATAGTTTACGGGAATTCATTTAAGCTAATTGGGCCTAGTTGTCAAGCTTAAAGCCCATGTGTAATAGGTTCGGCCCAAAGACAAAGCCCAGCGACCTAAGTAGGGTTAAAACACTCCATGTACTATAATACCTTTCACCACACAAGGTGAAGGGTGTTGCTTCTCATTTTTCTTTCTAGTGCAAGTAACCATTTCTCTTTTTCTCACAGCTTTTCAAAATAACGGGGGCCCTTATTTGCTTATTTTTTTTTTTTTTTTCTTTGTGGCTTGTTTGGTGTGGTCACACTTTTCATAGCTTATTTCAAGCATTATTATGTTTCCTATGTTATTAACCTTTAAAGCTTGACCTTGCCCAACAAATCATTTTGTAACTTATTGTGGCTTGTTTAAAGGTTATCAGCTTTCTTAGAAGGTTTCACTGTGGCTTATTTCGAGCTTATTTAAGCTTATTTCACAGCTTATTTAAGCTTCTTGGTTTATATTCTTGGTACGGCTGAGACAAAGAAAGATTAGAATTTTTGGTTTCATTTTACCTTGTGTTTGTGTAGCTTTTTGTGGTACAAGTTTTCTTGGCTTAACAGCTTGTTTAAGAGCTTATTCAAGCTTATTTTAGGTGGCTTATTTCTTTGTTTGTGGTCCAACGGTTTGAAAATCAAAGGGACAAGATCCACAATTATAGCACCAAGGACGGTTTTAGTTTTGTTGGTTATGCAAAAAGACAAAGACAAGGACGATAGTACTTTTTGTCTCTTTGAGAACCGATCTACTGAACTGATCTAACAACTTCAGTAGCAACCGATCTATTGTACTCTTTGAGAACTGATCTATCGTCTACTCATTTGAGAACCGATCTGTTGTACAAGTTTTTGTGGAACCGATCTATCAAGCATTTGAGAACCGATCTATTGTATAAGTTTTTGTGGAACCGATCTATCAAGCATTTGAGAACCGATCTATTATACAAGTTTGTGTGGAAACCTATTTAACAAGTTCACGGAAACAAAATCTCACGATTTCAAGTCATTTTCTGGTTTTTTAGTTTCGAGTGTCAGTTAGTTACGGGACTTCAAACCTATACCATTGTGATCGTGATCCATTTACGATCAACGTGGTATATTTATTTTCTATCGACGATAACCGTACCATCCCGCGAGCAAAGAAATAGAAACGTTATAATTTTATAAACAAAATTTCTTTCTTTCTTTTCTCAACAGCTTTTCATAGCTTATTTGCCTTATTCTTTGTGGCTTACTTGGTGTGGTCACACTTTTCGTAGCTTATTTTATAGTATATTAGGTTTCTTAGTTTTTAACCTTAAAGCTTGAACCTTTCACCTTCAAATCATTTGTAACTTATCGTGGCTTGTTTCAAAGGTTTGACAGCTTCTTTATAAGGTTTCACGTGGCTTATTTTCGAGCTTATTTATGCTTATCTTCACAGCTTATTTAAGCTTCTTGGTTTGCTATTCTTGGTAACGGCTTGAAGACAAAGAGTAGCTTTTTGGTTTCATTTTACTCGTAGCTTTTTGTGGTATAAGTTTTCTTGGCTTAACAACTTGTTTAAGAGCTTATTCAAGCTTATTTTAGGTGGCTTATTTCTTTGTTTGTGGTCCAACGCTTTGAAAATCAAAGGGACAATATCCACGATTATAGCACCAAGGACGGTTTTAGTTTTGTTGGTTATGCAAAAAGACAAAGACAAGGACGATAGTACTTTTTGGCTCTTTGAGAACCGATTTATCGTCTACTCATTTCAGAACCAATCTATTGTACAAGTTTTTGTGGAACCGATCTATCAAGCATTTGAGAACCGATCTATTGTATAAGTTTTTGTGGAACCGATCTATTAGGCATTTGAGAACCGATCTATTATACAAGTTTGTGTGGAAACCTATTTAACAAGTTCACGGAAACAAAATCTCACGATTTCGAGTCATTTTTGGTTTTTTCAGTTTCGAGTGTCGGTTAGTTACGGGACTTTAAACCTATACCATTATGATCGTGATCCATTTACGATCAACGTGGTATATTTATTTTCTATCGACGATAACCGTACCATCCCGCGAGCAAAGAAATAGAAACGTTATAATTTTATAAATTGCTCAACGAAGAAGATATAGTTTCTGTAGGGAGCGACGTGTTTTTTTTTAATATAATTCAAACTTATTTTGAATTTGGCAACTTTGGTCCCTGAATTTCAAGTTAAATTCATCATTCGTCCTTTGTTGACTTATTAACACTTCAAGTTGAAACTGAATTACACCCTTAGTCCTTTTTCAACCAAACTTTCACCGTTAGTCATTTTAAGCTCAATAATCGTTAACAAAAGCTCACGTACTTCGACTACAACAACGATTTCAACAAAAATAATTAATCATTGTTTCACGATTTCTTCTTGATTTTGTAAAATCCCGCGAAAGATTCAATTCTTTTCTCGGTTTAAATCTAAGACTTGTAAAATCCCGTGAACGTTAATTGGTTTCAATCCACAACAACAATCACTTTACCTACTTAAGATCCTTGTTTATCATTTCACATCACTTTTCACATCAATGCTATTAGAGCACAACGACTAGCAAACACACATGATCCTTTGGCATTAATGGCAAACACTCAAACACCGTTTCAACCAGATCAATCATCTCATATTACCTACATACAACATCCACAACCCAACAACCACTTTGTCCAACAACCTTCATTCAACACGAACTACATGCCACAACCAATGCAGAATCTCAAAGACAGTTTAGATCCCACAACTGCAATGAACAAGGCACTTGCTTTAATGGCTAAAGCATTCAAATTCAACACCATTCGCAAATAATAAACACTAAAGAAGTTCATTAGTGTTCCCCGCAAGATTGTCCAAAGATTGCACAGTACCCTGAAGATAGTTAAACTCAAGTTAAGGACATTTTCCAATAAAAAGCCAAATGGTTTGATAACAATGTTAGAAATAGGGTGAGACAAAAATGTTGTGATGTAATGATGGAGTATGAAGGTTGGGTTTCAAATGTGTGATGTGTCAGAATTCAGGTGTATTCTTAGATTATGTTGAAAATGTAGGAATAGGCTTAGGTGTTTTGTTTTGGAATGTTGTGAAAATGTTCTAGTTATGGTGATGTGTGGAAATTTGTCTACTAGCAGACGTGCTTTGAGGGTTATGTCGTAATTGGTATCAATGATATCTCGATTAGGTGTTACAAATTCTGTGTTGTAGTGATGTAGGGTTCATGTTGTGAGTCCCAATACTGAATAGATTATTTGAGTCCTCGATAGGGTTGTAGTGCCTGAACTTGTAGTAAAAGAACTGATTGACTATAGGAATCAACATTGAATCATGGAATTACTTCTTTTGTTATATGCCGGATTGTGACACTTAATAGTACTTAAGAAGAGAAAATGAATACGAAACTGTGGTATTTCTTTATTAATATTGTGTTTAAGGGTTACAGATTACTAACTATGATTAACTAATGGTGAGGTTTGTGAATGATATTTGGAAGTGTTTATTTATGTGCGTTCGTAAACCGTTCTTCAGTCGCCGGCCTTCCTCTTTTTATTGTGATGAAGGAGTCCAGTGTAGGTTACAAAGGATATTAATTGCTTTCTTTTATTATCGCTCTACTCCTCATTACTATTAATGGTTTCCATAATTCCTAGTCAAACCATTCATATAATTAATACTCATTAATGATTTCCTAATTAAACCATGTAAACTATCACTATTAGGCATTATTTGTGTTTCTTCCATCTTGTTGGAACTCTTCATTCTACATATAACTCAAACTCATAATGTTTTTCAATCTTAATGGATTCTATCATCATAATGTCTTACAATCATATTGTCTTTCATCATCTTTTAAAGTCTTCAATCAACTTATATAGTCTTAATTTAACATTAATGTCTTCAATCAACATTAATCTCTTTAGCTGAAACTTCTTTTTTATCATTGATTAGAAGAATTAATATTAAACAATATTAAGAAGACTTTTTAATGCCTATTTAATCACATCCCCCTATAACTAGTTATGATCTGGATTATTCATCAAGGGTTTCGTCATTAAAAGATTCTTAATCTCCAGGTGGATGATTCCAAACTATTCTTTACAGCTTAAGTTGTTTTTTTGATTAATGTTTGAATCAAGGTAATATACTTATCAGCAATTAATATCTATTATCCTCCCATGTTTGGATGCATCATCACCTCCACGCAGTCTTATCAAAGTGGTCTTTTTCTTTGCATTCAAACCAACTTTGTATAGTCTTTTCACCTTATGAGTTCTTGACCTTCTTCTTTTCAAGCTTGCATTTTCACTTTGTTGAGAGGTCTTTGTATTCTCCAAATCAAGAACCATGGTAAGAAAATTGGATTACATAATTCCTAACAATCCTCCCCTAAACTTAAACTTTACTTGTTAATTTCATGTTTCTTCTGATTGAGCTTCTAAGGATTATATCCACAGCACTTCTTGGACTGCAATCTTTTATCTTCTAGGATCATCTGCTTTGTGATTATATATGTAAGCGATCATACTTCGCTTTCAATCTGATTTGACATCTATCTCTTCTGCATCACGCTTACACGCAACAACATCCAACTAAGTGGGTTTAGTAGTTTTTGGCAAACTACAGACCTAAAGGATTTGATATTCCTTTAACTGTAGCACGTTTTGCTCGGGGATAGTCAACTTTTATTGCAAAATATGGTTGAGTCTGATTACTCCATACAGTTTTTGGTAACTGTCAACCATCAACGGAATTGATTGGTCTTACCAAAACACCGTTTGCTTTTGACGATGGCCTATGCATCCCTCCATTTACAAAACATGAGTGCATTGATAAACATATTGTTTTTAGCAAACATATCAGCTATCAATAGATTTGATTTGTCTTTACCAGGAACTGTTTGATCCTGGACTAGCCAACTCTTTACTGTGAAGTAAGGTGAGTTGAGAACCATACAATTTTTGGTAAATTGTCAACCATAAACGGATTTAAGAAGTCTTTACCACAAGCCGTTTGCTTATGGACTAGCCAATTCTTATGCCTGTTAAACATGGTGAATGCATGTCATTTCTTGTGTGTGATTAAAACCAACCTAAACAAAACATTTATCTCATTTAAACTTGTTGATCATAAATTTAGTTAAGAACAAACTGAAAGTAATTTAGTTTTGTCTAAATCATCCGAGAACCAAAATGTGTGTTGTCCGATATCGGGTAAAACTAGCAGCATTAATCTTTAAAGCTAGCAATGTAACTGCTTATTCGATCAGCAGCACTAAATTCACCATACCAAAACAGTAGGCACTAATGACTCCAACGAGGCAGTACTAATGTTTGAACTCGAGCGTATTAACCAATGCTTTTAATTGCTAGCTAAGTAGTAAGTACATCAAACAGAGTAACTAATCTTGCACCCAAATCACGAACCAACAAACATTATTTACTCTGTAGACCTTCTTTAAACGTTTGGCCAATCTTATCTCAATTCTTTATCCTATAAAACTAGGGATTTCAATAACAAAATTCATTTAAGACTTTTCTTTACCTGCAAAAAGTTAGTTCAACAGACAAAGAAAACAGAATCCATAACATTTTATGCAATAATCACAATAGTAATTATACTAAGAAGTTTTGAGTATAACTAATAGTATTAACTTCTATACTAACATTACTAATAAACTGACAGTACTAACATTTGTACTGGCAGCACTAACTATATATAACTAATAGTATTAGTTTCTCTTGGGGACCCAAGCCATTGCTGACTTGAGTCTACCTTGTGGATCTCTAAAATATACATTTGTCCTTGTCATTGATCCAATATGTGGTTTAATTTTTTTATGGGGGGAGCTCTATTCCAGTTTTACCTCTTTGGTCTAACATATTACAAGCTTAACAGCAGTTTCCCTTTTTCCCCTAACAGCACTAACTGCATTTACCTTAGCAGTATTAACTTTCTGATATGAAAAATTTGTTCTAAGTGTTGTTGTTCTATTCAATGACTTTCTAAAAGGTAAAACAGATTTATGAAAATCACTCTTTGGTATAGCATTATTCACAATAGGCTTAACAGTATTAACTTTTTTAGCAGCATTAGTGGGTAATGCCTGTCTGTTAACATTATGCCTAGCGGTATTAACAGTGTTAGTACCGCTAGTTCTAGCAGTATTAACTGTGTTAGTACCGCTAGTTTTGTAGGAGTCATGTGTTTAGTACAACTAGTTCTAGTATAGTTATTACTTGTATCTTGCTTATAATCCTGTTAATTGTCGTCAATTTTCTAGTTATTACTGCTTTTGGAACAAATTAGTTTTGATGATTCACTCTTTGAACATTGTTCCAAACTAGCCTAATCTCTTTTTGACTAGACCCCTTACTCATCCTACTGTTTAATTCAACTTGTTTTCCCATCCCTTTCTCATGAAAATCACAATCTCTAATAAGATGGCTAAAACTTCCACATACAAAACATGCTTTTGTAACAAACCCATATCCCAACCCTTTCTTGTCAACTTTAGGATTTTTACTATGTGTGAATTAATTCTTAACAGTTTCCCTAGGAGTTTTTCACTTGCCTTTTTTGCAATTCTGGGGGTTCTTTTCTTCTGTTGGTTATGAGACACATTGCTATCTGCACTATCTGATTCATACTCCTCAATGATAGGAGCATCAGACCAAACCTTAGGTTGACTTACTACTTTGGGTTCATTGACAGTTTGTTCAGGCAAAGATTCATGTGTTTCAACACTACAATCTGATTCACAGGTATCAAAGTCACTGGTTTGGGTTTTAGATTCACTAGTTTGAGATTGTTTTGGACCATATGTAAATTGTGAGTAATCTATTTCAATATCAGGTCCAGATGGCATGTAATTCCCTGTCATGGGTGGGGGGGTAGGGGTACTGCATGCATGCATTCTGCTATAAAAAATATCATACAAAGGCTAATTTTCTAAATCACTTTTCTTTTTAATAAATACACTTTGTAATTACTTCATTTTCATAACTCAGGATGCCTTAATATCTGATAACTCCAATAAACAAGCCCAAATTTATCATTAGCACTTATCTGTGATTTTGCAGGTTTACCAGATTTTTTCCAGGAAGGTTGTGTATTTTTAGATTTAGCTTTTAAATCTTCTTTTACTTTTTTAGCTTCTGCCAACAGTTTCTTATGGTATGTAAGGACATCAGTTTTATCATCTAAGTCTATTTTCATAAACCTTATATTTTCCTCATACCAAAGTTGACTTTGTTGATGAGCAACTAATTGTGCTTCAACTTTCTTTAAAGCTTGAGTATATGCATGTATTTCTATACTGGCATCTCCAAGTTGTTCCCTCTGTTCATCATACAATTTTTTAAGTTTAGTATAAGACTCTTTACATTCTTTGGAACAAGAAGTTACCTCTGTGTCTGTGGCCGTGAACTATTCAAGCAATGAAAGCATAGTTCTCTGTTCATCTTCTGAGTGACTCGTCCAATCAACCCATCTCTATCAACGAGTCCTACCAAAGCTTTAGAGTCTCATGTTATTTCCAGTTCTTTCCATTGTCTTTTTCCTTATTCCCAGTGTTCCAAGCATTTCCACAAAATTTGGTTTTAATGGAATCCCAATTTTTTGCATCATTTATATGTGAATAATCTTGCTAAATGACCTTCTGGTAAGCCTCATAAGCAGAGGGTGGACCTGTGCTTTTCTTTCTCTTTCTCTGGCTAAAATTTCTTCCCTAGTCCTTTGGAGGGGGACCCCTAACGAGGGGGGCAGAAACCTTGATTTTGACCTTGTGTATCTGTAGTGATTGCTACAGGTCCATTTCTATTTTGTATAACTTCCCAGATAGGATAGTTTGTATGGGCTAAATAATGTTCCATTTTTATGGCCCATATGTCATATTCACCTTTCTTCAGAATGGGGAGTTTTATGGTTGAAAAATGCAGCTCAGAATCCGGGTATTCAGAATTTTGAAAATAGGAATAGGCTTAGTGTTGTTTTGGAAATTGAAAATCAGTATGGGAATGGAAATGTTGTTACAGCACCGGCTGAGGGTAATGGTAATGGTATCAATGATAATCCGATAAGGTGTTACAACTGTCTAGGAGAGGGTCATTGTGAGTCCCAAACTGAATAGATCTTTGCAGCCTGCTAAGGGTGATAGCCAACTTGTATAAATACAGATTGACTATAGAGAAACACTGACTATGAATACTTATTGTATATGCGGAATCTACACAATAGTATTAAGAAGAACAATGAATACTAAACTTTGATTTCTATTAATCTACTTTAAGGGTTACAGATTACTAACTATGATAACTAATGTTGAGGTGTGAATGATATTGGAAGTGATTATTTTCTCTAAACCCTACGGCCTCCTTTTATAGATTAAGGAGTCCAAGTAGGTTACAAAGACTATTAATACTTTCTATATTATTCTACATCAATACTATTAATGGTTTCCATAATTCCTAGTCAAACCATTCAATATAATTAATACACATTAATGCATTTCCTAATAAACCATGTAACTAACTATTAGCTTTAATGTGTTCTTCTATCTTGTTGTAACTCTTCATCAACATAATAACTCAACATTAATGTTGTATCTTCATATTAATGTTGATTCTTGTAACTTGTTTCACCATCATTAATTCATGAAAACTTTAATTCCCAACAATCCTCCCCTAAACTTGATGTTCACTTGTTTAACATCAAGTTTCTTCAGTATAAGCTTCTTGATCACTAGGAGGATGCTTCCAAACACTTCTTTGTTTATTAAATTATTTCTTTGTCATCTTTTTGTCAGCATCATTTGAAATTTTGAAACAATCCTCATTGTTTGAATGCATCATTATGTTGAGAGATCTTTAAATTCTCCAAATCATCATGAACCATGGTAAAAATTGGATTACATAGTTCCTAACAATCCTCTCCTAAACTTGAACTTCACTTGTTAACTTTAAGTTTCTTTTGATTAAGCTTTTGAGGATTGTATCCAAGCACTTCTTGACTGCATTCTTTATCTTTATGATCATCTGCTTTATGATTTTATTGTAAGCAGATCATACTTTCGCTTTCAATCTTGAATTTGCATCTCATCTCTTCTGCATCACAGCTACACAGCAGCATCCAACTAAGTTGGTTTTGTAGTTTTTGGCAAACTACCAGCCATAAATGGATTTGATATTCCTTTACAAGTAGTCGTTTGCTCTGGGATAGTCAACTCCTTATTTCAAAATATGGTGAGTTGATTACCATACAGTTTTTGGTAAACTGTCAACCATCAACGGAATTGACTTGTCTTTACCAAATAGCATTTGCTTTTGGACTAGCCAATGCTTCAATGCCATAGCATGGTGCATTGATAAACCATATAGTTTTTAGCAAACTATCAGCTATCAATATATTTGAGTAGTCTTTACCAAGAACTGTTTGATCCTGGACTAGCCAACTCTTAACCATGAAGCAAGGTGAGTTGAGAACCCTACAATTTTTGGTAAATTGTCAACCATAAAAGGATTTGAGAAGTATTTACCACAAGTCGTTTGCTTATGTACTAGCCAGTTCTTATGCCTATTAAGCTTGGTGAACTGATGACCATTTGTTGTGTGGTGATTAAACCAACACTTAACAAACCTTCTCATCTCCATTTAAACTTGCTGATAATAAATTCAGTTAAGAACAAACTAAAAGTAATTCAGTTTTGTCTAAATCATCTGAGAACCAAAATGTGTGTTGTCCGATATCGGGTAAAACTAGCAGCATTAATCTTTAAAGCTAGCAGTAGTAACTGCTTATTGATAGTAGCACTAACTCTACATACCAAACGAGCATCACTAATGACACCAACAAGCAGTACTAATGTTTAACTCGAGCAGTATTAACCAACTTCTTTTTAATGCTTGTGGTATTAAGTACACACACAGTAATAATCTTGCACCCAATCACGAACCAACAGCATTAATTTCCTTAAGACTTCATTCAACGTTGGCAATCCTATCTCTATCTTCATCCCTAAAAACTAGGGATTTCATAACAGATTCATTTAAGACTTTTTTTTTACCTGCAAAAAGTTAGTTCAACAAACAAAGAAAACAGAATCCATAACATTTTGTGCAATAATCACAACAGTAATTATACTAAGCAGTTTTGAGTATAACTAATAGTATTAACTTCTATACTAACAGTACTAATAAACTGACAGTACTAACATTTGTACTTGCAGCACTAACTATATATAACTAATAGAATTAGTTTCTCTTAGGGACCCAAGCCATTGCTGACTTGAGTCTGCCTTGTGGATCTCTAAAATATACATTTGTCCTTGTCATTGATCCACTATTGTATTTAGAGACTCTATTCCAATAATTCCATTTAGTTCTCCAATTACAACTTGCTGAGGTCTTAACAACAGTTTCCCTATTTTGCCCAATAACACTAACTGAATTAACCCCAACAGTATTAACTTTTTGCTTTATAAAAGTGGTTTTAAGTGTCGTTGTGTTATTAAAAGGCCTTCTAAATGGTAAATGAGTTTTATGAAAAACAGTTTTTGGTCTAACTTTATTCATAAAAAGTTTAACTGTACTAATTTTCCTGGCAGCATTAGTTAGTACTGCCCGAAGTGTTTGAATTTCTTTGGCTTGATCAGTAACCTGTGTATACAAAAATACAAAGATCATACACACCTTGAGTGTTCATGCCACCCTCATTCCCTGAAAGGGATCTAATCACTGGATACTGACCTCCCTTGATTACCCACCAGAATCCTCTGGAATGGAATCAGGAATATGAGTAGTAGGTGAAGGTCTAGGTGATGGGTCAGAGTGAGGCTCAACATGAACTTCACTTGGGTGAGGAGGAGAGGTTGTAGGTTATGATTTAGTTGTTCTTTCTGATCCTGCATCCTCATCCTCTGTTGGTTGAACCAACATGTTAGAAAATAGAGGTGTGACTTTCTCTGAAAAATGTTTCCCATTATGACCCATAAAAGAAGAAAACAAATTCTAGAAAAAAGCATTACATAGGAAGCTGGAACAAATGATGCAGCTGGCACTTTTGTATCTACTGATTATTCATAAAGATTGAAATAAACATAGGATACATAACCAACTTTTTCTTGCATCTAAGTGTCCTAAGCATACCATAAAAATTAATATTAGAAAAATTATATTTTGATTAGTGATTAAGCAATTACAGCAGGAGCAATATTAGTAGAATTTTTAATCCAAGAAGTGTGCTTTTAGAACTAAGACAATGATTCATTGTATGAAAAAGAAATCTCTATTGGGGTGAAAACAGAGCTTTGTTAAAGGTTAAAATAGTTAAATTTCCCTCATAACCCATGAGCTGTATATCATTAATTATAGCCTGATTTGGTAAGGAATCTATCCCATCAGCATCATCAAAAAGAAGATCACTTCTTATTGATGCCTCTGAGATAGACACTATGCTTGCCAGCTACTTTGGCAGTAATATACCTAACATTGTTGATTATTTTGGAATTTACAGTACATCCAAAAGTGCTCAAATAAAATGTAGTAAAGACTACATGAACTTACAGTGAGAGCATAAGAATGAGCTTTGCGTAAAAAGCAGATAATCTCATGAAACTCTGTATTCCCATGCATCTTTTTCCAAAATAAGCGAACCATGTTGTGTTTTTAGGGCAAACATTCAAGAACTACCATGATTTTGAAATTGGTGAATCGTCGGTGAGTAAGAGATTAGGGTTTAATAAGTGAAAGTAATTTGAAATAGATACAATTAGGAACTGTGCAATTGAGATGGGTTTTATATAGGATAAACAAACCTAAGATCAAAGAAACTGTTTTCCAATTTACACTTTAGAGACCCTTGGCGGTTTTTCTTCAACGTATCAACACGATACAAGCTTGCCCAACGGTATTAACTTTGCACTGTCGGTACTAAATTTTGCCAACTAAAGAATAAACAATTTTGGCAACAACAGTGCTTCAGTACCATCTAAAGCTCTCCCCAATGACTCTTTAAAACCCAAATAACTCCATGAAAACACACTAAGTCAAGATTCCGGGCTGCAATACACGTGGTTATAATGGAAGTATTTTAGTGTTATTATATGTTGGATTTGGTGGAAGAATCCTTAACTAATGTAGCTTATGGATTGATCATCCTAATTGTAACAACCAAGAACTGAAACCTGCTAACATCAAATGCCTTGGTTAGAAGATCAGCTACATTGTCATTAGTGTGTATTTTCAGCACCTGAATAAGTTTCTTCTCATATGCATCCCTTATGAAGTGGTGCCTAATTGCAGTATGCTTTGTTTTGGAGTGAAAAACTGGATTCTTTACAATGCAAATAGTACTTTCATTATCAATGTAGATTTTTGTGTTTATGAAATTGAACCCATAGTCTAGCATTTAATTTTGAATCCACAAAACTTGCCCACAACAATTTGCAGTAGCAACATATTATGCCTCTATAGTAGAAGTAGCCATAATTGTTTGCTTTTTGCATTGCCAAGAAATAAGTCCTCCTGCCAAGAAATTTGACAACCACCTGTTGTGCGATTGTCCTGTCAAGATTTGCACCAGCATAGTCACTATCTGAATAGGCTTCTAGGTCAAATAAGGACACTCTAGGATACCAAAGGCCTAGTTTGGGTTTGCCCTTTAGATACCTAAAGATTTTCTTAACAGTACTTAGATGTGAAGTCTTTGGATTGACCTGAAACCCAGAACAAGCATAGACTACAAACATAATATCAGGCCTAGAAGCATCAAGTAATATTTAAAGAACCAATCATGGATCGAAACGATGTATAACAATTCCACATCACTAGCTTCCTCATCCCTGACCAAAGCTTTCTGGGTCCACAATTGTGTACTAAAAGCAGTCTTAACAATGACAAAATTACCCCCAAACTCTTCAAGATTCTCAGCATATTATCCGGTGACTTATAAAGATACCATCCCCCCCTTCTTTCAGTTTGACTTGTAATCTAAGAAAGACGGTGTGACTCCCTATAGAACTCATCTGAAATATACTCTTCATTAATGCCCCTGCAAATGTCCAACACACCAAGATTTCCATTGTAGAACCAAAAAGATATAATCCACAAAACTGTACTAATATGATAATCATGTTTGTCCTTCTTAATGAAAAAGAGTCATGTCATAGTCCTCTTGATGTATGACATTCCTCACAAGAAATTAGATAAAGTACATACCAGGCTCTAGACCTTGGTGGGTAAACATAAGAGCATTCACTACTTGTAGCCTTCTTAGGAAACTTATGATATTATAAAACATGGAGGTTGAGACAGTAATATACCTCCTCATCAATTTTGCCATACGGGAAGGCACTTTTCATATCCATTTGATATACTATAAATCCCATGTAAGAGGTAAAAGCTAAAAAGATCCTAATAGCTTCAATCCTAGCCATAGGAGCAAAAACCTCATCATAATCTATCCCTTGCTCTTGCTTATATCCCTGAGCAACTAACCTTGCCTTATTTCTAACCATAACTCCTCTATTATCCTTCTTATTTCTGTAAACCCATTTTGTTCCAATTGCCTTCTTCCCATAAGGCAAATCTACAAGAATCCAAACTTTCTGAATCTTGAATTATAGCAGTTCTTCTTGCATAGCATCAACCCAACTTTCATCTTCAAGTGCTTCAGATATCTTTTTGGGTTCATTTTGAGACAAGAAACAAGCAAATAAACAATGCTGGAAGTCCTTATTATTATTTATGCTTTGCTTTTGAATATAACTTACAAAAGCATGGGCTCCATAACTTTTGGTTACTTTGCTTCTTGTTTGAACTGCTGATTGTGGATCTCTAAGAATTAGAGTTGCAGGATGAATAGATTTAATCCTTGATGTGGGAATAGGACTGACATTCACAACATGTTCTAAATTTGTGAAGTCAGCCACTGCACCCTCATCATCATAAGATGAATGTGTAAAAATACCATCAGTAGGATTGTCATAAATTTCCTCAAGTGCGGGTATTTCTAAAGTCAGTCTTTGGCCAGTAATTGGATTAGATTCAGTAAAGGATAGTCCACCATAAGGACTGACAGTACTAACTGGTGTGCTAACAGTATTAACTATGTTAGTACTGCTAGATTTAGCAGCTCCTGCTTGTAGAAGCAAATCTTTAGTTTCTTGGGCAAACTCCTTCTTAGAGAGCTTCAGCTGCATCATTAGCATCATGTTCTTGCCTTTTAAGTCTTTCAAGCTCATCCACAAAGACTTAATCCTCCTTATCTACTTGCTTGAAGTCGGATTCATGGTAGGTTCTTCACCTGCATTATTTAATTTTGAGCTCTTGACTGTTGAAGTATAAGAAGACCATATTGGCAGTATAAAGTAGTCTCAAGCAGATTCATCTTCTATTTCATAATCACATGCATCAATATTATCTTCTGTACCTGCAAATTTGATAGCGTCTTGTGGACCAGCATTTTTACCTGATTCTACTGATCTCACAGTTGATAATTCAATTGAATTGAGTTAAATTGATCAAGATCAAATAGCTAGTTTGGTCCTTTTCTCAACATTTGGTTTATTTTCTTGAAAGGTTATGTGCAGGTTTTCTTCAACTCTCTTGGTTTCTAAATTGTATACTCTAAAAGCCTTGCTTTGTAGAGAATACCCAACTAAAAACCCTTCATCTGATTTCCTATCAAACTTGCCCAGGTGGTCAATGGTATTCAAGATGGTCACATGGCACCCAAAAGGTCTTATATAGCTTATGATTAGTATTTTACCAGTTATAAGTTCATAAGTGTTCTTATTATGAGGTTTAGTTACTAATACCTTATTAAGGACATAACAAGAAGTACTAAACTTGCTTCAGCCCAAAAAGTGTTAGGTAAAATGAATCTGCTAGCATAGTTCAAGCCAGCCTAAATAATGGTCCTTTCTTTCTTTTCGCAACTCCATTTGTTGCGGAGTTCTGCTGGCATTACTGTATTTCCCTCATATCCATTTTGACCCAAACAAACATTCAATAAAATTCTGTTCTTAAATTCGTACGCATGATCACATCTAATAGTTTTAACTTTTTGATTTAATTGGTTTCTCACTAATTGTCTTATAAATCCGTTAAAGGATTCACTAGTTTGTTTCATCCTTATTCTTAAGAAAGAACACCCAACTAAACCTTACTAAAATCCATCAGTGATATCCAGGCAAATATGTCTTATGTTTAAGCTCCTTACAGATGCAGGTCCAGTAACAAATACCAAATGCAGAAGCTGTAAGGGCTACTAATAAGCTTAACTGGTCTTGGCCCTTATAGGAGGCCTTGTTTGCTTTCCTTTCTCTGACGAATCAACACAAGTGTGGTCATTTTGAAAAAATCTTTGAGGTAGTTTGTTTAAATTTTTAAAGTTAACATGACCCAACCTCCTATGCATATGTTGTTCATCAATTGTTGGCTTTTGCAATCAAACAAGCTAAACCTCCAGAAGGAACAGTGTTCTCTAAATTGAAACTGTACATATTGTTTTGTTTGGGGATTCTAAGTAATACTTGATTTTCATCAGGTAACTTAAATTCAGGAGACAAAACAAGACATTCAGTGTCAGTGAATAGAACCTTGTTCTTCTTGTCACACATCTGTGACACAGAAAAGAGATTGAAATGCTGAAGTTCTTTCACAAAGCACACATCCTCAAAATCTAACTTTCCTATTTTTATTTTACCCTTTTACCATTATGTAAACCTTTACTTCCTCCAAAACATCAGGCCACCATTGAAGTCATTTGATGATCAAGGCAAGGTAAGCCTTGTTTCAATCATTTTGCCTATAACATCCACTATCAACATTCCTTTTGTTACTGATAGAAAGCTCTATGTGGATAATCCTGCACATTGAATATAAGAGATTAGTTTCTCTTAGGGACCCAAGCCTTTTTGGACTTGGGTCTGCCTAGTGGATCTTTGAAAGTAGCACAATTTCTAGGACTTGATCCACCATTGTATTTGGAGACTTTGTGCCAGTAATGTCTTTTTGGTCTCCAATTACAACCTGCTGAGGGCTTAACAGCAGTTTCCCTTTTCCCCCAACAGCACTAACTGCATTTACCTCAGCAGTATTAACTTTTTGATATGAAAAATTTGTTCTAAGTGATGTTGTTCTATTCAATGACTTTCTAAAAGGTGAAACAGATTTATGAAAATCACTCTTTGGTCTAGCATTATTCACAATAGGCTTAACAGTATTAACTATGTTAGCAGCATTAGTGGGTACTGCCTGTCTGTTAACATTATGCCTAGCGGTATTAACAGTGTTAGTACCGCTAGCTCTAGCAGTATTAACTGGAATTTTTCCAGTTCTAGTTAGTATTGCTTTTGGAACAAATTGGTTTCGATGATTCATTCTTTGCACATTGTTCCAAATTGGCCTAATTTCCCTTTGACTAGACTTCTTCCTCATCCTATTGTTTAACTCAGCTTGTTTAGCCATCTTTTTTTCATGGAAAACCACAATCTCTAATAAGAATGACTAAGACTCCATATACAAACATGATTTTGTAGTAAAACACCATATCCCAACCCCTTTTTGTCCAACGTTAGAAGTTTTTACTATGTTGAATTGATTCTACAGTTTCCCTGAGTTTGTTACTTGCTTATTAGCAAGAACTAGTGTTTCTTGTTCTTCTGATGGTAGAGACACATGCTCTTCTTCACATCTTATGATTTATACTCCCTCAATGAATAGGAACAACATACCAAACCCTTATGATGACTTACTACTCTGGGTCATTGACAGCTGGTTCAGCAAAGATTCAATGTGTTTTTTCACTACAGTTTGAGTCACAAGTATCAAGTCCTATGGTTTGAGGTTTCAGATCACAAGTTGAGACTGTTTTGGACCATATGTAAATTGTGAGTAATCTATTTCAATATCAGGTCCAGATGGCATGTAATTCCCTGTCATGGGTGGGGGTACAACATGCATTCCTTCTGCTGTAACAAACCTATCATACAAAGGCTGATTTTCTAAATCACTTTCCTTATTCATAAATACACTTTGTAAAACTTCATTTTCATAACTCAAGATGCCATCATATCTGTAATCCCCATAACCAAGCCCAAATTTATCATTAGCACTCATCTGAGTATTTAGCAGTTTACCAAGATTTTTAGAAGAGTTGTGCCATTTTTCTACTTTAGCTTTTAAATCTTCTTTTTCTTTTTCAGCTTCTGCCAACAGTTTCTTATGGTATGTGAGGACATCAGTTTTATCATCTAAGTCTATTTTCATAAACCTTATCTTTTCCTCATACCAAAGTTGACTTTGTTGATGAGCAACTAATTGTGCTTCAACTTTCTTTAAAGCTTGAGTATATGCCAGTATTTCTATGCTTGCATCACTAAGTTGTGCTCTTTGTTCATCATATAGTTTTTTAAGTTCAGCATAAGACTCTTTACATTCTTTGGAACAAGAAGTTACCTCTATGTCTGAACCTCAACTGTTGTAAGCCATGAAAGCATAGTTGTCTTGCTCATCTTTTGAGTGACTGGTCCAATCTACACATCCTCCATCACGAGTCATCAAAGCATTAGATTCCTCCTTCTTCCCAAGTCTTTTGCTATTATCATTAGCTTTATTCTTCTTTGACTCTTCATTGCCACCAAATCTAGATTTTATGGCTTCCCATATCTCCTTTGCATCTGTCATCTTGTGAAACTTTGCTAGGTGATCTTCTGGTAAAGTAAGGAGTAAAGTGGTCCTTGCTTTTCTCTCTCTTTCCTTAGCTAGGGTTTCTTCAGCAGTCTTGGGTGGCAACACCTTCATTATCCCATGAGTATCTGTAGAGACGTTTATAGGACCATTACCCTTTTGAATGACTTCCCATAAAGGATAGTCTATATGAGCTAGGTAATGCTCCATTTTCATAACCCAAACATCATATTCTCCCTTCTTGAGAATAGGGAGTTTTATGGTGGAAATAATGTGAGGGGCTTGTGCTACAACTGGTGTTTGTGATTGTGGTGGAGGTGGTGGTGGAGGTAGAGCATCAGCATCTGATCCAGACATGATTAGTTTTTAAAGAGTAAGGGTTTATGAAACAGATGTGATCTGGTTCTTCTTATTTAGAGTTTCTCTTCAGGCTCTGATACCACTTGTTAGTCCCAAACTGAACAGATCTTTACAGTCTGCTAAGGGTGATAGCCAACTTATATAAATACAGATTGACTATAGAGAAACACTGACTATGAATACTTATTGTATATGTGGAATCTACACAATAGTATTAAGAAGAACAGTGAATACTAAACTTTGATTTCTATTAATTTGCTTTAAGAGTTACAGATTACTAACTATGATAACTAATGTTGAGGTGTAAATGATATTGGAAGTGATCATTTTCTCTAAACCCTACAGCCTCCTTTTATAAATTAAGGAGTCTAAGTAGGTTACAAAGACTATTAATACTTTTTATATTATTCTACATCAATACTATTAATGGTTTCCATAATTCCTAGTCAAACCATTCAATATAATTAATACACATTAATGCATTTCTTAATAAACCATGTAACTAACTATTAGCATTAATGTGTTCTTCCATCTTGTTGTAACTCTTCATCAACATAATAACTCAACATTAATGTTTTCAATCATAAAGCCTTCAATCATCATTAATGTCTTCAATCATCATTATTGTCTTCAATCAACATAAAGTCTTCAATCATCATTAATGTCTTCAATCAACATTAAAGTCTTTAGTTGAAACTTCTCTTTTATCATTGACTAGTAGCATTAATATTTAACAGTATTAAGAAGACTTTTAATTCCCAACAGATTTCTACGTGATCGATATAAAGAAGGATCTCGAGACCCCTTTGCTAGTAGGAGAGGATTCCTAGCTACCGCCAACGCAGTTATAGATTGTAGAATGGCCAAAATAGCGATGGGGGAAGGAATCACTAGGTCGGTATTCGGAGTAAAAGGTGTAGACTTAGGTGAGGAGGAAGCACCTTATTGGACCACACTTGGAAAAAGGGAGTCATACAAACCACGACCTCTCTCGGATGAAATAGGAGCACGAACCCCTTATTATGCTAGGGAGGACTTCTTAGACTGCCATTTACCCTGAGAATGGGAAATTGCTCAGGATGCTGAGCTCAACCCTTTTAAGGATGCTTTAGTGTTTAGGAGGATGGTAGAATTCTTAGGAGCCATACACATTAACCTTAAAAGTAATATGTAGGAATCAGAGGACCTAACTAAAAAACCAATTAACTGGGTAAACCGCCCAAAATGGAGATGGAGCATGGCACACCAAGATTAGACTAATCGACCCAGACAGAGAAGAGTTTACCAAAACCCTACAGTCAATCCCCACCACTAGGAAGCTCTCCGAAAGAGAAAGTCCAAGGGAAATTATTGATTTGGACCACTTCAACGACAGGTAAGGACGTGTGACTTCGAGTCTAGCTATAAGACTCGTAAAATAAAGAAAAGCATTTTTTAGGAGGCAACCCAATATTTACTTTTCCCGTAATTAGGAGTGTCTTGTGTTTTACTCTTTCCATTTTATTATATCATGTTCGAACTCTATCTTGTAATCATGCTTTTTATTGTTCCTAACCTCATCTTATATGCAATCAAAGGTATTTTGCAACAATAAGTGTAGGGGAATTTATCCGGTTTTTTAGAACCAAGTTCAAACAAGTTAAATAAATTGTTTAAATCAATTCACGTCAGTTTTGAGTCATATGAGCCCCAAGGATTTTTTTATCCCTGTTAGATTGTAACCATTCTAGAATTGATCATCTAGAATTGGGGTTTGATGAAAACGTATGGTAATAAAACCTTGTTCAATAACATTATTGTTCTTTATAGTCCGTTGTGCTTATTAATGTTATTTGTCAAACATATCCTAGTTGAGTTTAAACGATCTCCAAAATTGGTATCAGAGCCATGTGGCTCTTGATCTAGGATCTATAAGGTTTATGAAGAAACTCTAAAATCCTAATTTTCAAGAAACCAGTTTGTGGTAAAAGTTTTCTGGGTTTTGAAGTTTATTTGATATAACAGTGCTTATAACCGTCCTCTCTACCTTTTTGGTATGCAATACGATCTTCAAGTATTCTTATTATTTAAGGGTTTCTTAGTATAATTGATTTATGAAGATGGATCTAGATCTCTTCGTATATTTTTTATCATCATCATTATTTGGGTTTTTTATGTGAAACCCTAATACCATAGCTGCTCGTTGATTTGGTTTGATTATATTCGATCTTTGTTTTCTTTGCTTATCTATATGGATCGATTGCCTAAGGAGCAGCAGGTGTGCTTTGTTATCATGGTTACTACTGGTTTAGGTAACATGATATCATATTTAATCATTGGCAAAACCTGTTTTTCATGTAACGCGTACAGTTTCTGATTTTGTCAAAGACCACATATCTGATGTTAGGATGCGTGATAAGAAGAAGACACAAAGAGATTCATCACACATTAGTTCTCATAACAGCAGCAGCAAAGGTTGTGTAAATCTTGAAACCCTACTTCCTGTTGATACTATTATATATTATTAGGGTTTTGTGGTGGTTATGTTACTAAAAGTTTAAACCATAATATGGCGTATGGTGTTTCTGGTGGCCCACGATCTTCAAAGTTATAAGGAAGTCACGTTTAGATCTTGATGGTTTGAAATTATTTAGGTTTCAGTTCATGAAGTTAGAAGATCATGGTATATAGTAGGGCATGGTATTGATTCGTGTACTGTGTTGTGTTTCTCTGATGGTATACATGTTGAATAACTGTTCATGGTGATATGGTGTATGTACACGGTTGTCATATGATTATCACGAATATGGCATTAATACTGCTGCTAATTGAGCTCGTATTCCATGTATATGTTTACTAATGTTTAGGCCTATTACATGATTTGTGCTGCTCTGTTTCAACAGTACTAAGATAATACTGCTTTGAGTATTGTTCGTGCATAAAATTTTAATACTGCTTGTGTGATTTTAGAATGCACTTGCGTGCTATTGGGCTTCAATGATATTAGTGTTGTTTGAACTGCTATTGGGCTCAAAGAGAACTTTTAGTGCTGCTTTTGTATTTAAAGCATGGTTAATACTGCTCGTTGCACATTTGTACTGACAGCTTTAAAATTTTAGTACTGCTGCGTTTGAATTTTAAAACTGTCAGAGTCGTCCGACAAAGCAGTTAGTGCTGCTAGCTATGACCGATATCGGACAGTACATGGTTTGGAGAAGTCGGACAACACACAGAGGAAAGTTTTTGGTTTTTGGTTTTTGATTTTAAATGTTCTTAAATGTTTTAAATAGCTCATTTTTGGATTTCTTGCTTTAATTGGTTACGAAGATGGTTATTTATCATTTATTTAAAGATGAAGTGGAATTACTTGGGTACGTGTTCTTATTATATCTCAAATGGCTTATAACATTTGGAGGTACTTGTTCGTGCTTAGAAACGATGTGACGAAGACTTGACAAATCTAGCAAAGGTGTGTGATTTTTCTTATGGTGCTCAATGCTCACATTTGCTATCACTTTGATTATGTGTCTCATAGAAGATGAGAATAATTGTCAAGA
>BQNB010053746.1:0-39853 GCA_026074375.1 Tanacetum coccineum
GAGCTAACGGGTTTTCTGTCTTACTTTCAGATACTTAGGTGGATTACTCGACTAGAAGCGTGAGAGCTCTCCTACTTCCTCTAAGACGGTAAATTACTTAAACATTTCAATTTGATTTTTTTTAAGGCTTAGATTTGATAATTAATTGACTATGTGGGAACACTTAACAAGAAGTTCGCGATTAAAATTATTGGCCGCTTTAAATTTTCGATTCTATGTACGGGTACCCGTTTAATATATAAAAATATAAATTGTTGATATAGTAAATTTTAATCCAGAGTAACTTTAAGTGGTTATGTAAAGTTTACAAGTTGTAATCTTAGATCTTATAGTTATATGTTAACCTAGATCCCCTTCGAAGGTCGTTTACAATGTGTTTCTAAAAAGTAGTAGATGTCAAATCTCCTTTGAATCAAGTAAAAGCTTCATGAGTCGAAAGTTTGGCATGGCATCTCTCCCAAATCACCCACTATAAAGAAGTAACACAATTGAGTATATCTTTATAAAGGCCGGTGCTTTCACTCATCATTCTAGTCTAGTCTCATTTCTCATTTCTCATTTACATAATTTCATTTGCTTCATTTTACATATTATAATTCTCGAGACAGAACAAAACCTAAAATAAACCGATACTGACAAAACAACATAATCGGACGTGTAACGTACATCATAGGGCAAGTTCTATTAATGTGGAGATAAGGCTGATTAGCATCACCACTTGCTTACATTACAAAGATAGTCATTTTCGTAGCAAACTCT
This sequence comes from Tanacetum coccineum, assembly GCA_026074375.1. Taxonomy (NCBI): domain Eukaryota; kingdom Viridiplantae; phylum Streptophyta; class Magnoliopsida; order Asterales; family Asteraceae; genus Tanacetum; species Tanacetum coccineum. The sequence goes on from BQNB010053746.1 coordinate 760, forward strand.
AACCAAGTCGTTAGCAAAAGCAAAAGTTACTTTTTTTAGTATACGCAAAAAAACCATTTGTGAATTATCACACTTTTTACATACTTGTACACAATATTTAAGTAACTTCATTTTCCTTAAAATGTATCTTTCCATCAAGAAAGCAAAGCCACTTTCTTTTCTTTTGTAACTTTGACAATGTAAAAAAGGGGTTGGTTTGTTTAAAGTTTACTTGCTTTTGAGTTCAAGAAGAAAGCTTAGGTAACAAATCATTTTTTCTGAAAAGGAGACTCAAATTCCCCACCTTTGTGAGTCATTTTGTGTTGATCCTTAGCTTCAAAGTTTGACCTTGATGACATGCTACAAAGAGGTATATTTGAATCATGCATGGTTCCTCCATTATTGGTGCATGGTGGGGTATAATTGGGAAAAGTAACCTAATTTAAGCTAACACACGTCGATAGCCTTTTTAAGATTAAAAATGCCTTATCCGTGTCATTGTAATCTGATTGCTTGGTTGGACTAATTTACCCTCCATATTCATTCTAATTTTTTAACCAATATAAATATTTAACAACAGTTTCACCTTTGTTTTTTAGAAAAAAAAAACGAAAAGTGAAAATTTCACACAAACAGGTAGTGTTCTATCGCAAGGGAAATGTTGTTCGTGGACATTAAAAGTTGACTTTATAGCCATTGACATTTTCGAACTTTGCAAATTGCAAGAGATCGACATATCACGTATCCATTGTATTGGTCCCCTAATTTTAATTAGCTGTAGTTTCTTACATGTTGCTTTCTTCCTTTCGGCTTCGTCACAAACTTGTGGCCAACTAGGACATCATATTCATATCGTTGATACAACATATATATGCATTTGATCGACTTGGGTTGTTGACCGCGTGGTCCTTGGCCGACAAAAGTTTTACTTTTAGATTGTTACAGTTACTTATTAGCAAAAGTTTTCAAAAATTCGGTAAGGTTGCTTTTGAACATGGATTCATATTTTATGTAAACAGCCACTTAAAAATGTGTATCAGTTGTAAAACTATATGTATGATCAAATTCTCAAAATATAGATAAAAGTTATATTCACATGAAATAAGTGATCACATGGTTTCGACAATGAAAAGGTATGGACACAACAAAGAGCTTGTGATCCGCACGAGGATCATAAATACAGATTCTAATAATGCATTTTTCGATGAATATGACAGTATTTCGGGCGAAAATTTCAAGATTAATTGTTATTGAAAATTATAAGATGAACTAAGACTTGATTCTGAAGTGTGCCAATGAGTAAATGATCATCATGGTCATTGGCATGGCTAGACCTCATTGTAGTGTTTTCCCGAACAATCGAGGATTCCTCATGTTGAAATCTAAACTTTTGGGACATGAATGTTTCTCCCGGCTGTTTGCGTTTGCGATCCAATCGTGGTATATACAGGTTGATTGTAGTTAATTATCTTTTTTTCTAGCTTGTTGCTAAAAGTTCTTTACATATATAACAAATTTAGTCTCAAGTTCTTTACATAACAAATTTAGTCTCAAGGAGTTAACTCATAACTGTACTACTACTTTCGTCTCACAAAAAATGTTCGCTAACAATTTTGTATATAATTTTTGATGTATGCAATATTTGCATTTTTACTTAATGATGAAGTGTAGATTTTATATTATAAGTAAATGAAAAAAAAGGCTAATGGCGTGATAATGTATCATAGTTAATTGTCACGGTTTCCTTTTATTGTATTTTTTTGTGTAGTAAATGACCATTTTGCCCTTCCTGGGTTAATAGAATGAGAGGCAAAATAGTATAAAATACACAAAAAATGCAATAAAATCGAGTTTAGTACATAGAAAAGCAAAATTTTTTGTTTGATACATATAAAAGGAAATCGTGACAACTATGATACATTTAGTTGCCATTAGCAAAAAAAAAACACATATATGTTAAAGTCTTATTTATTGAAACATGACTATTGTTTTCGTATAAATTCAAGTCGAAAGATAACTTGTGTTGCACATATTTATTTAACCAGACCAAATAACTAATTTTATGGTTGCCAAAAAGCAAAGGCAAGTGAACTAGTGGTATAATAGTCATTTCGATAGTCAAGGAAACAACAAAGACATTAGAAAGTACAACATGGTTCTGCAATGCAGTGATACCCTACACATTTATTGCCAAAAGCTGGGAATAAATCTGACTACTATATTTTCATTTTTACCCCCTAGTAACGATTCTTTACTTAAATTGTACCCCAAATTTCATATTGTATAACTTTGGGCTAGGCTGAGCATATGGACCGTTCGACCGGACCGGAAAACCGGACCGAACGGGCCGGACTGAACGTATTTCGGTCCGGTCATCGGTCCGGTGTTTTGGACCAATTCGGTCTTCGGTCCGGTCTTACCAAAAAACCCAATGATTACGCCTTATAGGACCGAACCGGACTCCACCGACCCGGACCGGACCGTATCATTTCGGTCCGGTCCTCGGTCCGGCGTTTTGAACCATTTCGGTCTCGGTCTCGGTCCGGTCCTAGCCGGTCCGGTCCGGTTTTGGACCGATGTTCACCCCTACTTTGGGCAATATCATATCCATTTTATAACGTCTTCACGCTATTAACTAGTTTATTAGTATCTTATGATCAATAATGACGTTAACCAAAATGAACGGAAGTTGGAACAAGTAATAATAGTATATTCACATGTCAACGTTAAATAAGTGTCATAAATCAGAAACATAAAATATCTAAATCTATTACCTAAAACACGACAAATTTGAAACCATTCGGTACTAGTTTGGTTTCATTAAATAGCATCTTTGATCCTAAACCAGATATAAATTTGAACCGTAATTGTGATGTGTGCTATTGTTATTTTTAGCATTTTGCTATTTTTAAATCTGTGATATTATTCTATAAAACCTTGTGTGAATACAACAACTGAATTTAGAGTAATCCAGTTTGATTCAGTCTTCAGTTTGTCAACCGTGGCTATTTCTTACCCACAAGACACAAATAATACGTTAGAATGTGAATATAGTGATTCATGGTATCTTAAATAAAACAAAAGACTTTACTTTTGGAGACTTTTTAGTTGATGGAATTACTCAAAAAACGCGTAAAGGGGAAGTGAAGAGAGAGCGTGCATTGTCAAAAGGCAATTTTTATGATCATCATCATGTTTTCTTCCTTTCAACAATTTTAAGATTTGCTTTATAGTGTGCTTCAAAAGCAAACCTTGTCTTGTTTAACAAACTTTGTAATACTATACCTATTTGTACCATGCAAATCTAACACCACTTTGAGCCTATCTAAAACTATCATGTCGATGGTACTAGTGTCAAATAGTTTAGACTAAGTACAAGGACGGAACCAGAGGTGTCCCGACGGGTTCCGGGACGACACCTATAGATTTTTGTGGCATACTGTTAATTTCGTTAAAAAACTTCGATATTTGTTAAATGCACCCGGTCTTTAAAAAATTGTGTTTGTAATATTGTTTAGTTTATTGTAAGAGCATTCGGTCGTTTTGTGTCTTGATTCCGTCCCTAAGTATATATATAAACATCTTGTCGAAAACGTACCATACATACCTATTAGTTGTAAGTTCAATGGTCATAATCAAATTCCGGTGGATTTCTAAAATTAAAAATCGTCAAATGATGTCCTCTTATATTATGCTCTCGTATATAAGTAGATTTCATGTTTGCATGTATTTGCTACTATTATAATAAAATTTTAAAAATATGTTTCTCTCGTAAATGAATGACCAAAAGGCATCAAATGAGCAAGTGTCATAGAAATTATGGATATATCCCACTTGTTACGTGAACGCCACATCATTATCGTTCTAAATTCACTAAAAATAAAAAAATTTCGTGCTAAGCGTGCAGCGGACCAGGGTTTAACTCATGTTTCGATCCTTCCCGATTGCAAATCACGAGTTTTAACCATTCAGTGTAAACTAACACTCTAGTTTTTATTTCTGTATCTGTTTGTAATAAAGAAATTTGTTGATACAGATGAGATAATTAAATGTTTTTTTAACTTTCACCGAAAGAGCAAGTATGAAAAGGAGACAGCCGTGCGAGGGCTTGCAGTCGAGTACCATTTTGCATGTTCTTACCCAAATTATTAGGCTTTTAACCCCTTCACACGCGCTTCATTCTCACTTTATATTTAAAGTTTCAAAATTATGTATTTCTTGATGGTTACTATGGAATAGATTTGTATAGTGAAACTATTTTGTACATCTTAAAAGTTAATGCATATGAATTTCTAAAAATGTCAAAATGCATTTATAACACACAAGTTGTAGGAGTGACTTTTAATCAGGTCACACTATAGATGACATCCAACCTTACGTTATTGGTTCTGCTACATTGTATCGTGCCATGCCACGCGTTTTCAAAATCCAACGTAGGGTTATATATTCAGTTACGAATCAGTATTTTTTGTGTGGCTTTCAGCTAAAAATAGCAAGTCCGTCGACAATGATATTTGGGAACTCGCTATTTCCTAACAATCACTTACTGCCCGAAAAGATATTTTACAAGAGCTTTGTAAATTATCCTAATGCTCGCTATGTTTTAAATTTATTTTTAAGTTGTCGTAAATTAATTATACATTTTTAGAGATAGGTAAGGATTTTTTTTTTCAAATTTATAATTATATTTTCACTTGTTATTAATAAATTTTAAAGAAGTTATATTTCACATCTCAAAATACAAGCGCATGACTTAAAAGGGAAATTTCTTAAAAACCCAACATCACTCAAACATTCGTCTCAACTAATAAACGGAAGTTTTAAAACTTGCAACATAGTCTGACTGAAAGCAAATTTGTCCAATGCAACAAACATAACTAGATAAATCTTGCAAATAAAACTAAATGACCAACATCTTCTAATCATTCTCTTTTCTTTTTGAGTTCGAAGTCTTATCTTCTCCTGAGATACATGCTAAAATGTCAGCTACGCTGAGGAGTTCATGGTTTAACTATATATAAAAGGGGCAATGACTGAAATAGGTTGAGAGAATTTTTATTTCCACCTAATAGTCTCTTTAGGGAAAAGTCCAAATATATACTTCACGACTTCTTGACAATTACTACGTAACTTTTGCTCGACTCCACTAAAAGATTGGCACATGACCATTTTTTGGTACTTTTACGTCAATGAATGTCAAGATAGGTTTACTCGACAATTTTATCTTTTGTTTTTTATTAAATTTTTTGTCTTTTACAAAAAAGACAAAAATAATAAATAATAATATTTTTTTAATTGATTTATATTTTTCGCATTAACTGTTTGTCTCGACTTTTCTTTTTTCAATTCGCGACTTTACACAATTTTCCCTCTACTTTTTGTTATTGCCAAGCACAAGTTACTAAGCAAGTAAAACACACAATACAAATACAAACACACCGATATGTCTTCTACGGTAGAACCGAGTAAGGTAATGTATCTGTAGGGTTTTCTCACTATTGTTTCATGTTTTTGAGTTAAATTAATAATGTTTAAATTGATTTGAGGATTAATTTAATAGGGTTTAAATAGATCTAGTAATGAAAAATAACGATCTAGGGTTTATCATTTTGTTTCTATTTTGTCGGGTTGTTTGTGTACTTTGGTTTCTGTTTTTGTTTATTGTACCTTTTATCCTTTTTTGTTGGGATTCCCCCCCCCCCCAAAATGGTTCTTTTGGAAAAAATCCTTATTTGCATGTCCATTTTTATTTGACTTAAATGAGTATGTTAACTTTTAAAGTATGCAAAATGATTTGTATTGTTTAATTTTTATTTGTTAATGCAGCCATATAACTGCAAAATTATATTACGGTCAAACTTCATTGAATCGAAAGATTAAGAATGTTATCTAATTCAATAGCAGTGAAGTTTTTCAAAGACACTGTATTTAGAAAGTATTTAGATCTCGATGAGAACAACCATGATAACCATTTACTGAACTATTTTCTTCACCATCAAAGGCCCGACCTCGGTGAGAGTATTGATTCAAATCTTCTATTTGACATTGTTGGTCATACGTTATTGCTCGGAAGGTAAGAGTTTTGCTTGGTGACTGGTTTCACTTGCGAGGAAATTGTTTTCCTAAATATTTTGATGACGACATTCCTCTTTTTGTCAGACATGTGTTTTCAGACAAAGCGAAAAAACTGGAAAACAAGAAGGCTAGTTTGGGTAAAGCTACAAAATGTAAAGTTGCCCTGCCAAGCGACAAAGGTGATACATATAATGTGACAATCATTAAACTAAGATTATTGATTCAGGACGATGCAAAGTCGAAAACGTTAAGTGTTGAGGATTCCATACGTGTTTGTTTTGTTGTAAATGTCGGAAGAGATTTTTATAGGGCAAGAGGATAAAAAGGTTGTCAAGAAACGTATGTTGAGGCTGATAAAGGATCTACCAGCTTGAAACGCTTTTCCTTTGGGTGAATACTATTGGGAAGAATTTATAAAAAGGCTGTGATTTTGATTGACAAACACAGAGAGACTCACATCATGTTTAAGGAAGACAATCCTTCTAAATTACCAGCGTACTCCGTATACGAATTTGTTTCGGCATTCAAGGCAAGTATTTGTTAAGTACCTTAAGTTTGTTTAGATAACAAATCTATTTGCCTAACTGACAACATTTATAGGTTTGGATATTGTATTTATTCGGCAAAAGTTATAACTGATGGTCTAAAGAATCAAAAGTGATACCTAGGTGTCTTGCGTGGACCAAGATAAAAAGTTTTGAAAAATGCAATTACCATAGACTATTGGGCCGATAATAACCATTAGCATACCATATCAAATTTATATTATGTTATATTGTTTGATTTCGATGTATGAGTTTTAATTATAACCATGTTATGATTTTATTATAGGATTCAAATCTAATTTCTCTGCTTCAACCGACTTTGAAAGAGATGGAGAACAACCGGTGTAGAAAATCATATGACTATGTTGTGTGTAAGGAAAAATCTTGACAGGTGGTTGACCGGGACGGGTTCACTCGTAATGATGAACCTGGTTCATTCAAAAAGAGCGAAATATAGTTGTGAGGTTATGAAAGACGCCGACAGATCGAGTGCAGGAACTCAAGTTGAAAAAACAAAATCAACTAGAGAGATTGAGCTTGAAAATGAGGTTGAGTTTTTCAAAGTTCAAGTTGTCGAACTATAGTCGGGTTACGGCGCTGATAACGCTCTAAATATGTTCGGAATAATTCATTCCTGACTTAGTACCGTTAGGTATATACTTAGTACCGATAGTTATAGTTAGTACTGACAGTACAAAGTGTTAAGTACTGATCAGATAGTTAGTACCGTTAGTAGAAAATAGTTAGTACCGTTTAAGAGATATGTATGAGATATTATAGGAAAAGATATGTATTATCTTTTACGCATTTTGTAAGTCTGTTAGGGTTTATCCTTGGTCTATAAAAGGAACCCTACGGCATTAGAGAGAGAAGAACAAGAACAACTCATCTCATACAACCATATCTCATAGTTAGTAATCTGTAATCACTTTAACAGATTAATAAAAATTAAAGTTTAGTTTTTCATTGTTCTTCTTAGTACTATTGTGTAGATTCCGCATATACAATTAGTATTCACAGTTAGTGTTTCTATATAGTCAATCTGTATTTGTACAAGTTGGTTATCACCCTTAGCAGACTGTAAAGATCTGTTCAGTTTAGGACTCACAAGTGGTATCAAAGCCTGTGAGAAACTCTGAGTAAGAAGAACAAAAACTAGTTATAAATCTCTATCTTACAAAACAAATCATGTCTGGTTCACAAGATGAAATTCCACCACCACCACCACCACCATCATCACAAACACCAACACAATAAACTCCTCATACTGTTTCAATCATCAAACTTCCTATTCTCAAAAAGGGAGAATACGATATATGGGCCATGAAAATGGAATATTATTTGGCCCATACAGACTATCCAATCTGGGAAGTTATATAAAATAGGAATGGACCTGTATCAATCACCACAGATACACAAGGTCAAATCAAGGTTTTGCCTCTAAGGACTGCAGAAGAAATCTTAGCTAGAGAAAGAGAAAGAAAAGTTAGGACCACTTTGCTTATGGCTTTACCAGAAGATCATCTTGCTAAATTTCATAAAATGACTGATGCAAAAGAGATGTGGGATGCCATCAAATCTAGATTTGGTGGAAATGACGAATCAAAGAAGATGCAGAAGTATATCTTAAAGCAACAGTTTGAAGGATTCTCTGTATCAAACTCAGAAGGACTGCATAAAGGGTATGACAGATTCCAAAGTCTTCTGAGTCAATTAGAGATTCATAGGGCAGGTGTATCCACTGAGGATGCAAATCAAAAATTCCTTAGATCTCTACCTTCTGCCTGGTCTCAAGTTTCTTTAATCATGATGACCAAGCCAGGAGTGGATAGTCTCAGCTTTGATGATCTGTATAATAATCTAAAAGTCTTTGAGAATGATGTAAAAGGCTCTACGGCATCATCCTCTAGCACGCAAAATGTGGCATTTGTCTCTAAGAACACCAGCAGTACTAATGAATTTAGTATCGCTTATAGTGTTTCTAATACTTCTGGTCATAACTCACAGTATGAACAAACTTCATCATACTCCTTACTTGCACACTTGCACTACCAAATGCAGCAACCGCAACTGCAGGATTCTTCATATCTGAATTATACTGGTAATGCACAAGTCCCTTAGGAAAAATAAACATGTCCCCGGTTTGTAAAGTTTGAGTGTAAAGTTTATTAGTTGTGTCGACAAAACCAACCTCAAATGTACCCTCCAACACGAAAAATAGGCCCGTTGCATGGGGTCGTGTGTGGGGTGCACTCACTCCTCCTGGGGCTAACCTTAACAGGGACAGCGAAACACTTTGGCCATTTAAAGCCGGAAATTGTGTCATGCTAGCTAGCATTGATTTTGTATCAGTTGAATTTGACTCGTCAAAAAACCCACGAATTTTTGTGTAAGTAAAGAAATTCCCGTCTACTTCGGTTACATAAGGTGGAACAATGTAGTCGAAGAGAATGTCGGGATCACTTGCTTGAACGAGCACCGTGAAGGCCACACAGACACAAATTGAGATTAAAACTTGCTTTGCAAATAAAGTCATATTTCAAATATGACTATTCTGAGTCTTCTTGTATCTGTTAAATCTACTATATTAGGTTAATATCTTGGGAGTATTTATAGAAATGGAGAAATTATATTGACTAATTCTTGTTTAGAACGTTTCTAAATACCGTACTGATTATAACAACTCTAAGAAACTACAAAGTTATCGAACGATGAAGATTCGTGAACAAGAACCGAATAAGGACACTGGATTTAACGACCAGTCTGGTCCTTAGGTGTTTCATTTGGACTTACTTTTGTCCTATTAGAAAGTGTTAGAATAATGATAAGTATACGCTCTTCAATATTGATTGCAAGACTTTAGCTTAATAATTGTCATAAAAAATGTTGTTTCTTCTTTTTGTTTTCACATGTAATCATATGCAGGAGATTTTTTATTTTCAGTTACTGGTAAACAACGGAAAGATTTAATTTTTTTACTGGTAAACAAGAAGCAATCAAAACATACATAAGAAACTTTCTATCAACATTGATAATTGATAAAAAAAAATTCAAAAAACATTTCTCACAAACAAACCCTTGCAAAGATTGCATACATACATCGATCGTTTGATATAAAACACGAAACAAATTAAATAAGATGTGTGACGACAGAAAGATTACTGTGTCAATTAAAAATCGACGTGTATAAAAGAAATGCCCAAGAACCCTTTTCAGATTTTTGATCAATTAAATAAAGAAGTTAAAGTTAGTTGATTAACTGCTCGGCATGATTTTCTGATTTGTCCTTGTTGTCCTGTGAGGACTTGGACAGCGCCTAACTTAACCATTGCTTGGCCAAATTTAGTGTTAAAATTGGACGATCTAGCAATTCTTGCAACCGTAGACTTGCTCAAACGGTCTGATGCTACATCTTGATCAAACTTAAGAACTCCCCTACGCTTTATAATCTGACTATAGAAAGAGTTGTCAACAACCGCTGAGCTATATGGGTTTTGATCCAAGTTTGCTGTGCGATCAATGGTTGCATTTTGAGCACATGTTTTTCTCAACGATGATAATAATGCTGAATCCATTGTTGGGTCGGGTTTTCCAGTGTTTTTGAAGTTGTATAGACGGTCTTTGAATAAAGAACAATGAGCGATCCCAATACTGTGACCACCTAAACCAAAGCAAAAAACAAAATGTTTAGTCAAAAATTGTGCAATAACTAATATGACAATTTTGATTCATAAACTTTTACTTATAGATCGAACTGCTATGTGATATATTTGATATGATAACTTGGTGAATTACCAAGAAGATAGATCATGTCGGTGGTGGTGAGTCCTTTGAGAGCAAAAAGTTGGTTCGCAGTCGCCACTGATGCTGTGGGAGGTGGGAGGGATATTGTATTTTGAGCAAGAGACACAAGTCCATCTCTTCTTCCAGTTTGAACCTTGTATCTACCTCCACACTCGCCATTCAACACCGATTTCCAAATTCTAATAAACAGGTTTTGAAGCTCTCATTAGCTTAGGTTCATTTATTACTACTAGTAGTACTTACCAAGGACACAACATCTCTTGTTGCCATAATTATAATATCAGCACAAGATACTACTCCCGGGCACACCTTCTCAACTGCGTCCTTTGCAGCATCAATGACATTGAAGCCTCTGACACTTAAATTTGGTGGTGCAGTTTTCTCAGAGTTAGGCCCGTCTAGTAGAATCGATGCATCACATCCCTTTTATATTTATGCAAAATTAAAATTATGAATTATGATTTTCTCTAATATTGGGCCGAACCCAATTAGTGGGCTAACCCCAATCTGCTGTACAGTTACAAAATCAGTTATTAGGCAGTTATTTTGGAAGGGACACATCTGTTGGTTCATCCGAACCATCACGATCTTCAATCATACCCTTTCGTTATGTATAAATAGATAAAACATGTTGTAAACAGATGATGATGACAGATTCAGATTAATAAAACTTTACTTTTTGGTATATTTTGATTACGGTTTAGAAATTCGATCCAACATTTGGTATCAGAGCTTTTGGTATTAAACCAAATCATCATATACCGTTGTCAAAAAATCACTGTGTTCATTTCTGAATCAAAGAAAACAGCCGCACCATTTTTCGGACCAAAACAGTTTGCAAATCACACAAACACAATCAAAAATCATCTTGTGTTTGTCAAACAAATTATATCAGGCGAATCCAGCAATTGCTACCAAGTGAATAATCACTGGCAAACAATAACGGGTTTCACCATTGCAACGGATGTGTCAAGAAACACAATAAAACTGAAAACAAACATAACCCAGAAATTAGATTAAGGGTTAGGCACGGTTAGAATCTCTTTCACAGATTCAAAACAAAAAAACCCACATCGAATCAGATAACACAAAGTCATCATCAAAGGGGCACAAATCAGAATCAAAAGGAGCGAACACACCTGATTCTGAAGGAAACAAGAACCGCACCCTTTATCGAACCCTCAATCGACTCATGTTACCCACAATCATCCATATCTCGAACGAATTTCAAAGATCCCCAATTTGCGAAACCCTAATTTCGCAAATCAATCAAAAGGGAACCAATGGTTACGAACACGATCGCAGAGAACAAGACGGTTGAACCGGCCTTTTAATCGGGCGGATAACCATCACAAGGACGGAAGAGAAGAAAACAATTGGTCTCAACAGAGACTCGTTTTCTCCAAAGAACAAAAGAAACACGTCTGGTCTCCAAAAAGAAAAAAAAGGAGGTGCATAATATAAGGAAAAAGGGCACCGGGTGTATAATACCCAACATGTTTCAAAAAAAAACCGATTAACCCTTCCACTTTTGTTTATATATATAGTTTTCTTTAAAGTTTTTTGCTATTTTGCACATAATATATTTTTAGAATTTGCCCTAATGGATAAAAAACTTTTAATAACAAAAGGATTTTTGTTATTAACTATTATAATAGTACTAAATAAAATTCTATTATAATAAATAAAGGATTTTTTTAAATAACAAATAAAGGATTTTTTTTGTTATTAGACTTAGACTTTTAGACAAAAGTTTTAAAAATGTCCGGGAAGAATGATACTTCTAAGATAAAAGAAATTGGGTCAACAACCCATTTTCAATGCCCTATGTTGAAAGGGGCAAACTACACAACTTGGGCAATTCGAATGCAAATCATTCTTGAAGCGAATGGTTTATGGGAAATGATAGAACCAAATGAAAAAACCCAAGCAGACAACAAAAAGGAAAAAACCGCTATCGCATTCCTTTACCAAGCCTTACCAGAAGAACAATTACTTCAAATCACAAAACACAAAACCGCGAAAACGTTTTGGGATGCTTTGAAGACAAGACACGTTGGAGTAAACCGTGTCCAGCAGGCAAAACAACAAACACTCAAATCGGAGTTTGAGATGTTACAGATGGAAGAAAATGAATCAATAGATTCATTTGTTACAAGGTTGACGGGTATTATCAACAAGGCAGCAAGCGTCGGATTAACATACGAAGATTCCACTCTCGTTAGAAAATTATTAAATGCCATACCCGACAGATTCCTTCAGATTGTTGCATCCATTGAACAATACTCAGATTTAGACGAGATGTCACTAGACGAAGCAATCGGGAGACTGAAGACTTTTGAAGAAAGACTCAAATACAAGAATAAAAGGCCAGTGAACACTCAGGAAAGTTTATTGTTCACACGACATGAAGATCAAGGCCAACAATTCAGAAAACGTGGTCATGGTGGTTTTAACCAATCACGAGGCCAACAAAATAATTTCAAGAAAGAAACAGACAACAAGTCAATTAAATTTACTTATGATAAGAGTAAGGTGCTATGCTTCAAATGCAAGGAGTATGGGCATTTTGCAAACAAATGTCCATCAAGGAAAGAAGAACAATCCAATCTCTCTTGAAGAAGACTTGGAACCAACATTACTTATGGCAACTATTGAAAAAGCACCAGACATGGTTCTTACCAAGAGGAATCACAAAACAATGAATGGAAGGAAAATTCCATTCAACTTCGGGACTTAACGATATTCAAACAACAAGGGTTGGCAGTGAAAGCTTGGATGGTGGTATAACCGGGAAAATGCATGGATCGACTAGAATAAGGAGATTTATTCACTAGCAACAACTCCAATAGGAAGGCAAAGTGTTGGTGGTATAACCAACCGAAAGCAATGATCAACCTGGACTTAAGGAAGATCACAACAATGAAGGAAAAATATGATCAACATGGACATAATGAAGATCAAACTAAAGGTGGACAATAACGAAGAAGCAATGATAAACTGTATATATGGCTGATCACTAGCATCAGTGAAGAACCTCAAGATCTACGTCACAACGATTGTGATTAGGGGGGAGAATATTAGGCCGAACCCAATTAGTGGGCTAATCCCAATCTGCTGTACAAAGTTAGTTACAAAAGCAGTTACAAAATCAGTTATTAGGCAGTTATTTTGGAAGGGACACATCTGTTGGTTCATCCGAACCATCACGACCCTTCAATCATACCCTTTCGTTATGTATAAATAGATAGAACATGTTGTAAACAGATGATGATGACAGATTCAGATTAATAAAACTTTAATTTTTAGTATATTTTGGATATGGTTTAGAAATTCGACCAAACTCTAATTAATCAAATGTGCATTAGGGATGCATGCATGCATGCATCAATTTTAAAAAGACATCACATTAACAAAGCAATCATGGAATTGCATACGAATGAGAGCAGGGGCGATTGTTCGGTCTCTAAGAAACTTGGAGTAGACAGTTTTTCTTACAATGTCTTCAACATCTGAAGTTTGACACTTGCCTTTGTAGAACCCGTATTGGAGACCGCCATAATAACCATAGCAGTGACCAGCAAGGTTCAGCAAGATGAAACCAACTGCTAGTGCAACTGCTTTACCGTTCGCCATTGATATTTAAGTATGCAAAACTCTTAACTGAATTTGGATGATGAGCGACAAATTTTGTTTGGTATTTATAGCTAAGATAAGATTGGAAGATGATTTCTTAATTAAATGCTGGCTTTCACGTTGTGTTGAGACGTGTGGAGATTAGTGGCTTAATTAACTTGAACATCCAACTCACTTTTCATGTGCTAATAGAATAACAGATATGATTTGAAATCTTTGAATTTCAAATATTACTTGTTTTTCCATTGTTTATTTTATTCATTTGGAATAATGTTAAGCAAGGTTATAGATTTATATTAGAGAAGTTAAATCTAAAATGTGGATTCCAAATGTTTTCCACAAATAGCTAAAGATCACGAGTAATCCCAGTTTATTTACGTTTCGACTCATTATTCGATCATGATCGTGTTCATGTTCTAATTTCGACAGCGTCAGCATGTTGGTTTTTAAAGCTATACGCACTCGCTCACTTTGGTTCGTAATTTAACCTACACAAGTTAACTTAATTATATGCATATATCATCTTTATTCTCAATTCGAAAATCTTCTTCCATCACTATCGTCTAAAAGTCATGGTAACCATTTGGCCTACGAACTTTGTGGCCAGTTGGAATTATATGGTTGACATCACCTCGTACGACATTAATTGCTTTTGGTGGCCCTACATGTGTCACTTACCTGTTAAGGCGTGTTAACGAGATCAAGTCAAAGTGGCAATATGCCAATATACAAAAGGTTTTTCTAACTGCTTTTGGCGGCCCTACATGTGTCACTTACCTGTTAAAGCGTGTTAACGAGATCAAGTCAAAGTGGCAATATGCCAATATACAAAAGGTTTTTCTAACCGCCTTAGAGGCACAAGATAAAAAGGGAATAATGTACAGAAAAGTACACAAGGACTTATAAAAAAGTAAAGAAAAGTACACAGGGATCCACAAAATAGCGAATCTCTGTGTACTTTTCTATACTCTTTTGTAGGCCCTTGCCTTCTTATCTTGTGCCCCTATGACGCAAGTTAGAAAAACCCATATACAAATAGGTATTTTTATTTTGATTTCATCCACTAAGGGTCATGTTATTTGACCTTTAACTAAATTATGATACAAGATAATCTTTAAAATACATAAAACGAGGCCTTTAAAAAACATAAAACGAGGCATTTAGACCCGTGCGATGCACACGGGTTGTATCTAATTGTTCATTGCGCACCGTCTTGTTCATCTGATCCTTGCAATTAAGAAACACTACGTCAATGGGCTTTGGTGTTACTTTTATACAATTGAATAGTCGACTATAATGGGCTTTGTGCTTAGATTTTTTTTATATAATTTTTTTTCTGTTAATCAATTTCATCCTAAGTTCCTTTTAGATAATTTTCAGCCCAAAATCACTTTCAAAGAAAAAGCCCAACAATTCAATAGTCGACTATAATGCCCTAACTCTAAAAACACTCTACACAAATGCAAGCAAAGAAATTGTATTCACTTTTCCTTGCAGGCACAACATTTCTTGTTCTCTTAAAGTTTAAAATCACGCAGCCCTTTATACTCAGTTACCAATCTTTCTTGCAACCAAATCAATAGTTAGAACAAATCTCTTTTATGCTTTTGTGTTGTTCGAAAATAATACCAAAGAACGATGGTTTTTTCTTGCTTCTTTCTATTTACCTTAAACACAAATCACAAACACCAACAGAGCGTTCTTTCTTTTTAATTCGAATGAGAAGCGGTTTTCTTTTTCTTCTTGGATACTCGAACCAAAAGTCTGTCAGCATAAGAACAAACCATAGACAATCCAAGCTGCGTGTTTTTGTCTTAAGTTCGAACCACATCAAACTTCAAGATATTGGGTAGGTGTATTGTTTTAATTGTCTGTTCTTTCTCATCTTTTTGTTCCTTTGAGTCGGCTGAGTGGACTCGGTAATTACCGAGTTGACTCAGTCCATGTTATAAGTCAAATGTGTTGCACCTTTTCGTACTAAACCGCATAGAGTATCGAAGGGGTCAGTTAAGGTTGGATTGAATCCCTACGGTATTTTATGATACAAAACATGAGAAAAGTAAAGATGATATATGTAAAGGCTTAATTTTATTAAGAGGATATATACATATGTACCAAAATAATACACAAATCAAGTGTCACACCTATTGAAAAAAGGGTGCTTGGTCTGCCTCTCTTATAGGGACTAATTGACCTCCTAATAGGACTATCACGTCGTTTGCCATAATCTCTCCTAGGGCTCTTTGACACAGACTTGGATCCAATACAGTGTCGATTGCATTCACTTTCACTGTAACATATCTCATTTTCAGGTTATTTACGACTTTAATTAATTCTATTATTTATTTTTAGAGTTTTACGCGTTCGCTTTTAATTATTATCGTATAGTTAAATCGCGTAAACTAAAAATCAATGTTCAACATAAACGGATACCAAACAAATTAGAGTTTACATCAAGCTAGTGTTATATGATTTTTAGGAGTATAATTTATAACTTTTCATAAATTATTTTTGTTGGTTACGTAAAACGCTTACGTTTCATAATAAATTACGTTCGGACATACCCGGAAGCACCTTTACCCATCTACACTCAAACAAATACCTACATTTATACCCAATACATAAAAATTAATTCATTTTATCATTTATAACCCCTCAAAACCGGATCCTAGCTTATAAGACATAAAACAAATCCATAAACCCATAAAACTTTAACTTTACAACTAAGAACTCTTACAACTTGTACTCCAACCCCTATTTTCCATAAATTGGCTTGTCAAGGTACAAAGTACCTTGTTGAGCCATGAGTTTTGCCTAGGGAGGAGGAGAGGAGTTCTTACAACCTTGTACCCAAACCATTTCATTCCATGGTTTCATTTTTAGTAGTTTATGGTATCCTAGTTACTATATAAAGGAAGGTATACACACTAGTAACATTTACACTCTCTAAACAAATTCACAAAGCACAAACACTCTCCTAAAACTAACCAATACCCACGGCTCAAAATAGTGAGCTAGGGTTTCATAATTGTTTGATTTCTAAGGTATTCCAAGCATACAAGCATTCATTCTAAGATCATCTAAGGTTACTCAAGGTATTAGCAAGCTTGGATTTGGGTTTAACAAGGATTAATCAAGAAAACATATTTAGGGTTTTCTTGATTAGGGTTTTGATTTTGGAAGCTTGGTTAGGGTTTATATCTTGTGTTCATCATTCTACTCATCTTACATAAGGTCTATTTAAAGTATTCCATTTTCATTCATTCATTCATTATCTTATGTGTACATACTTATTATATATGTTAAACACCACCTAGATTTATTTTTGTGATATATAAAGTATTTTGAAGCTTATGCAATTCGAATTTAAATGTGTATATGGTTAATTAATGTTCAAAATAAAGGTACATACTTAGTATAATCACTAAATAAATTACATGGATAGTTTACAAATTAAATGGTGTTGAAGGTTTATTTACAAACTTATGTATAAAAATATCATGAGGACATGGATTTCATATGGACAAGTGTCATGGAATTTTAAAGGACTTAATATATGTAAGATATCTGGCATAATACTTGGTAAAATAATGGTGCAAAGTTTCTAAATAAAAGTAATTATAAAACATGCTTTATTAATCAAAAACCCTAATTAACTTTTAATGCTTACTGTTTTGATTCGACATTAGACCCATACATCTTATGTTTTATTAAATTAGTACTCTTCACAAGGATCATAAGCATGTAAAGAACTCGAAAAACGGATTTATAACGAAGAAGTTATGACATTTAAAAGTTTACGTTATTTAATTGTATAAAAGTAATTTTATAAAAATTATTTTATATAAATACTTGGTGTCTCATATCTGATCTATAAAATAAATATTTTAATAACATAGCACTCTTCATGACGAATCTAAGGACATAAGAAACTCAAGAAACGGAATTAAAATGAACAAGTTACGTATTTATTAAGTTATATATAACTAATTATATAAAAACAGTTTTTAAGAACTGTTATGAACAGTAAATGTTACTGTTCATCAAAGGTTTAATTTTTATAAATATTATATATTGATAGATTTTCTTAATACGAAGTCGTGGACATAAGAAACGTATAAATCGGAGTTAAAACGATAAAGATATGAGGTTTTAAAATCACGCGCACTATTTTTACTTTTATACATTATTTTTATAAAACAATTAAATTAATAATGAAATATCATTATGAAATTAATAAAAACATTAAAGCATATATTTTTACAAATGATGCATTGGTAAATAAAATAATATTTTTCTTTACGGGTACAGGTACATATACTTTTTATTTAACAAAGTACGGGTTAATTATTAATTTAACTTTTAAAGATTTAATAAAAACTATTAGGTGGTGGTGTGACTATATAACATGTGATGCTTTATTTATATATAATACATTATACTCATACGGCCTATAATTAATTAGGTTGCATTCGGATTGCCGAGACGATTCACTTATTTGAATTAGATAATCAATCATTCACTTACGGTGAGTTTATAGCCCCTCTTTCACTTGTTTTACATTTACTTTACAAATCTCGGGGGAGAATACATGCTCAATACAACTTATTTACATGTTCGTTTACAATATCTTTTACATACTATTCTACACACTTGGTTTACATACTTGATTTTGCAATTCATTACAAACACAATTACATGGTTGATTACAAACTTGGTTTCATACTTTGTCACATACTCATTTGCATACACGTTTACGAAATTGTTTACATACTCATTACAAACTCAATTACTTGATTTATATCACACTCTTTTCTACTTATGGATTTAAGTACTCAAAGCTATTTACGAATACAATGGTTAATTTTTATTGGACACAAGTGTTTTCGGTTATCATCTCCTGTTTACATGTGCCTAAGTATCTTTGGTGCACTTCGTAATTACTTTTTAAAGTTATTGTATTGTTTACATGTCTTACATTGGAAATTCTTGGTGTCCTATTTTATACATTTGCTAAACCATGTGAATTCACCAACTTTATTTGACGTTTTAAAAAAGCATGTTTTTTTGTCTCAAGACAATAATTTAGAGAAACAATGAACATTGGTGGTCACCAATGTTGTGAGTCATACTATAAAGATTTGGATGCATTACAATTCTGGGAAAATTTGTTATGTCTTAAAATCTATACTTATCATGGATGAACAATTTAAGCTTCTGCTATTGTAACAAAACAAGTCTATTTAATCCAATGTATCAATATAAACGACTTATATATGAGGTCGTTCTCATATCTCGTGCTATTGATCTATGAAGTAACACTCTCCAACCCATTTTCCGCTGCGACCCATTTTGGGGTGTTACATTAGAGCAATGTTACAAAATTACAACAAATCTTTGATAGTTAGTTGGAAAGTCAAGTTCATAAACAATTGTTAACTAGCTAGATATAATGCAGATTCTTCTAACTACAGCTTCTCCTGCAGTAAGAAAAGCTTGTGAGATTCACTGAGATGTTTAGAAAATCAGAGAATAATAAGTCTAAATCTGATAAGGGATATCATGCAGTTCCCCCACCTTTTACAGGGAATTCAATCCTCGCAACCTGATCTAACGATTATGGAGAAGTAGTGAAAGTGAGAATTTAGATGTTAATATACTGTTGTTACAGAAACCTGAGTAAAGTTAAGGCAGTTGAAGTCAAATCATGAGACATCAAATGTAAAAAGTAATGGCGGATTAAGTAGATACCTAAAACTGTTAGGAAGAAAAGCTATGACCTCCCACTCATTAAGGATTAAATGACTGATAATGAAAGTGACGTAGAAATTTTAACCTAAATGATAAAACTGTTAGTTCTAGCACTGAAAAGACAAAACTTGTTAAGACTGCTAGGGAAACAGTAGAGAAGGTAGAAACAACTAAACAAAACAAACACTATCCTAGAGGGAACTAAAGAAACTGGAATAATCTTATGTCCCAAAGACTAGGAAGTGACTTTAAAAATGATTAATAAAGGCATGTTTTGTTGTGGTATTTATTGCTTATCACCATTATGTGTGTGATAAAAAGGTTATAAGTCTAGTGTGGAACAACTCAAGTAGGGTGAATCACAAGAACTTTGCTAATAAAATGACTCACCTTCTACCCTAATAGAAGATTTATTCCACAAGAAGTATTAACCAGAGTATGGCAAATAATACTGCTGGTGCAAGTGTTAATACTGTTGTCAGACCAGTTAATACTGCTAGCTCAAAACCAACTAACTGTGAATCATCCTAGACCAATATCAAATGCTTATAAAAAGGGATATTCACAAGTCACAAGGCATTTAAATCAAGTAATTCAGCAAAAAGAACGAGTATTTTTCATATAAAAAGTTTGATACTGATCAGGGTCAAAGATACTACCGCTAGGGATTAGAGCAGTAGTAAAGTAAAACAAGAGAAAAATGTTTAATGCTGTTGAAGGCCTCCAGTCATGCTGGGTTTTTGGAAAGCCAAAAAATAGTATGCATCAAAATCTTTCAAGAAATATTCTTACATTGGATGCACGAGGCAGATCTAATTCTATAATGGCTTAGGTTGGATCCCTAAAAAGTCTAATTCTCATATTTTCATGTGCATGGCAACCCGACACAGAAAGGATTATTAAGGAAAAATGTAGTTTATTGCCATAGAGGCAAATAGTGTTGCTCAAGGCACTGACTGGAAACAAAAGCTATCTTACGAATATGAAGATTAGATGGGTTTGTTCCTTTGGGAGATGGTTAAATGGTAGTAATTACTAGTAAAAGGTAAAATCAAAACAGGAACATTTGATTATTGTTAAAGTGTACTTTGAAAGGAGCTTAAGTATAATCTGGTTTAGTGTGTCACAAATTGAGAACAAAAAGAATAATGTTTTTTTACAAACACTGAATGTCTCGTCTTATCTTTTAACTAATGCTACTTTGATGAAAATTCAAGTTTTGCTGAGAGATATCAAGAAAGGATAACATTTACAGTGTTGACCAAAAAGAGTGTTGTTCCCACTAAAGGTTTAACTTGCCTCTTTGCTAAGGGCCATAATTGATGAATCTAATTTATGGCATAGGAGGCTTGGTCACATAAACTTTAAAAACATGAACAAACTTGTGAGAGGAAACCTTGTTAGAGGTTTGGCTCAAAGATTCTTTGAAAATGACATTTCCTTGAGTTACTTTTCAAAAGTAAAGCAGCACAAAGCTCCTTGTAAAGCCAAACTTGTGATCTCATCAACAAACCCTTACATATGCTTCATATGGACCTATTTGGTCCTATAAATGTTAAGAGTTTAATGAAAAAGTCTTATTGCCTAGTTGTCACTGATGACTTTAGTAGATTTTCTGGTTATGTGCTTTGTGGACACGCCACTAACGATGAGACTAGTAGATATTAATGACCATCATAACAAAACTAGAAAATCACTAGACCATAACGTAAAATTATCAGATGTGACAATGAACTGATTCAAATATGTAATGAATTAGTTCGTGAAATGAAAGGTATTAAGAGGAATTCAGGTTGCTAGGACTCCTCATCAGAATGTTGTTAGCTAAGAGGAGGAATCGAAACACTGATAAGATGATGCATAGAACTATGTTAGTTGACCTCTAAGTTTTATCCAACCACCTTTTGGCTGAAGGCAGTTAATACTGCTTGCTATGGTGCAAATAGGGTCTTAGTCAATAAGCTCAATAACAAGACACCTAATGACTTATTTGTTGAAGAACCCATTGATAGACTCATGAACCTTTTGGGAATCCTGTTACCATCTAAATACCATGGATCATCTATCAACGGTTGATGGAAAGCTGATGATGGGGTTTTTTTGTTGTGTACTCAGTAGTTGAGCAACGGCCATAAGAGTATTTAACAAGAGGACCAGGATAGTTGAAGAGACCTTAAATATTAGATTTCTTGAAAATTCACCTAATGTGAAAGGAAATGGACCTGACTGGCTTTTTGATGTTGATTCTTTGTCAATATCTATGAACAATGTGCCCATTTGTTTGGCAGAAATCAAACTAATGGTATTTTGCAAAACTATAGATAGACATTGTTACAGTTCCAAGCTAAGAAGAAACATAACCTGAACAAGAATACATCTTAATACCTATCTGCACAACTGATCTATTAATCTCTCAAGATCATAAAGTCAGTGAAGAAGATGCTGAAGAGAAGCCTACTGAAATGGATAAAAGTAGAGCTTCAGATAAAGATGGGGAGGATGATCAAGCCACAAGAAGTGAGTTTGAAATGCTACTTCAACGGCACAAAAGCAGAACTGTACGAACTAACACACTAATAGAAATTAAATACTGATAGTACAACCTTGTTATTATGCTGTTGACCATCTTTTACTAATGATGATCATCATCACTAGTAATTATACTGCTGAAGCTATCTAATGCATATGAGGAACAACTATTTGAAAAGATTTTCTCTTTTCAAAGGATGCATTTAGCACTTCCCACCTTTTCAAAAGGTGACTCTAAGAGATGATACAAGAAATCTTCGGTAATGCTTATGAATTAATGAAGATGTGGGTGCAAGGCAGGACCTCTACAACTTGGAAATAACCATGAATGTCAGTCCTATTCCCACAACCAGAATTAACAAGGATCATCCTAAAGACTAGATCATTAGAGATTTTAATTCAACTATTCAAACAAGGAGAATGACCAAGATTTCTGATGAACATGCTATGGTATGCTACATTAATAAGCAGAGGAGAACAAATCACAAAGATTATCAAAATTGCTTATTTGCGTGTTTTCTTTCCCAAAATGAATCCAATAAAGTGATTCAAGCTCTGGAAGATCCAAGCTAGATATAAGCAATGCAAGAGGAGCTTCTACAATTTCAACTTTAGAAGGTTTGACACTGGTAATCTACCTAATGGCAAGAGGTCCATTGGAACCAAATGTGGTTCCTTTTAGAAAAACAAGAGAAGAAGAAAGACGAAAGAGGAATTGTAGTAGAAAAAAGGCAAGAATGGTTGTACAAGGTTTATATCCAAGAAGAAGGAATTGATTATTAAAAGGTTTTTGCTCATGTTGCTAGGATAGAAGCATCAAGCTATTTTAGCCTAAGCATCATTTATGGGGTTTATTGTGTACATCTCTCTCCACAACAAACAACGGAGGAGAGGAAAAAAGAGAGAGATTTACACAATAAACCCCATAAATGATGCATAGGCTAAAATTTTATATAACTGTGATGCATCTATCCTACAACAGAGCAAAAACCTTATCATAATCAATCCTTCTTCTGATATAACTTGTACAACCCAGTCTTGCCTTGTTTTCTCACTACAATTCTCATCGTCTGTCTTTTTTCTAAAGACCCATTTGGTTCCAATAGCCCTCTTGCCATTATGTAGATTAACTAGTGTCCAAACCTTCTAAAGTTGAAATTGTAGAAGCTCTTCTTGCATTACTTCTATCCAACTTGGATCTTACAAAGCTTGAATCACTTTCTTGGGTTCCATTTGAGAGAGAAAATAAGCAAAATAAGTAGTTCTGATAATCTAGATGTGATTTTGTTCTTAATTGCTTATTAATGTAACATACCATAGCATGTTCATCAGAAATCTTGGTCATTCTCCTTGTTTGAATAGCTAAATTAAAGTCTCCAATGATCTGGTCTTTAGGATGATCCTTGTCAATTCTGGTTGTGGGAATAGGACTGACATTCATGGTTGTTTCCAAGTTGTTGAGGTCAGCCTCTGCACCTACATCTTCATCATCATAAGCATTACCAAAAATTCTAGTATCATCCATTGGAGTCACATTTGAAACAGGTGGAAGTGTAAATGCATTTTTGAAAGGAGAAAATCTTTCAAATAGATGTTCCTCAAATGCATTAGAAGCTTCAGCAGCATTAACTGGTGATGATGGATCATCATTAGTAAAAGATGGTCCAGCAGCACTAACAGGTGTACTAACAGTATTAATACTATTAGTGCTGTTAGGATGTACAGTCTGCTTTTTGTTGAATACATTACAAACTCCTTCTTGTGGCTTGATCATCCTCCCCATCTTTATCTAAAGCTCCACTTTCATCCATTTCAGTAGTCTTCTCTTTAGCATCTTCTTCACTGACTTTAGGAACTTGAGAGATTAATAGATCAATTGTACATATAGGTATTAAGATGTATTCTTGTTCAGGTTTTATCTTCTTTCTTACTGACATGTAACAATGTTATCTCAAGTTCATGCAATACCATTAGTTAGATTCCTACAACAACTGGCACATAGTTCATAGATATTGTCAAAGAATCAACATCAAAAAGCCAGTCTGGTCCATTTCCTGTCACATTAGGTGTATTTTCAAGAAATCTAATGTTTAAGGTCTCTTCAACTATCCTGGTCCTCTTGTTAAATACTCTTATGGCCTTGCTAACTACAGAGTACCCAACAAAAAATTCCTCATCAGCTTTTCCATCAAACTTGCCTAGATGATCTCTGGTATTTAAGATGGTAACAGGACACCCAAAAGGTTTCATGAAGTCTATCAATGGGGTTCTTCCACACAATAAGTTCCATAAGGTGTCTTGTATAGGCTTAATGACTAAGACCCCTTTAGCACATAGCAAGCAGTATAAACGCTTCACCCCAAAGGTGGTTGGTAACTTAGAGTCAACTAACAAAGTTTCTTGCATCCTCTATCAAGTGTATAATTCCTCTCTTAGCAACACCATTCTGCTGAGGAGTCCCCTAGCAACACTGAATTCCCTCCTTTAATACCCTTCATTTCACAGAACTAATTCATTACACTATTTTTGAACTCAGTTACATTTGTCACATCTGATTAATTTTACTTTATGTCTAGTTATTTTTTCTATTTTGTTAAGAAGGTCTTTAATATCCTACTATATCTCATCGTTTATTTTGCCAAAAATAATACCCAAGAAAACTACTAAAGTCATCGTGACAACTAGGCAATAAGACTTTTTCATTAAACTCTTAACATTTATAGACCCAAATAGGATCTCATAGTAAGCATATGTAAGGGTTTGTTGATGAGTTCACTAGTTTGCCTTACAAGTAGCTTTGTTGCTGCTTTCCTTTCTGACAAGAAACACAAGAATGGTCATTTTCAAAGATCTTTGAAGCAAACACTAACAAGGTTTTCCTCTCACAAGTTTTCATGTCTTAAAGCTTATGTGACTCAACTCCAATTGCCATAGAATTATATTTCATCAATGTGGCCCTTTTAAGCAAAGAGGCAGTTAAACCTTAGTGGGACAACACTCTTTAGGTCAACACTGTAAATGATTATCCCCTTTCTTGAAACCCTCAGGCAAAACTTGACTTTCATCAAGTAAGCTTAAAGTTAAAAGATAAGACAAGAACATTCCAGTAGTTTATAAAAAAACTTTAAACTTTTTGTCACAAATTTGTGACACACTAAACAGGTTATACTTAAGCTCCTTACAAAAGTACACATTATCAAAATCCAATGTTGCCTTGTTATGAATTTGTCCCTTTCTAGAAATTCAACCATTACATCTCCAAAGGAAACAAAACCACCATCATAATCTTCATATTCAGTAAGATAGCATTTGTTTCCAGTCATGTGCCTTGAGCAACCACTGTCAATAACTCCTTTTTCCTTATACTCTTTCTGCTGTGGGTTGCCCTGCACATAAAATAAGAGAATTAGACTCTTTTAGGGATCCAAGCCATTATAGACTTAGATCTGCCTCGTGCATCAATGTAAGAATATTTCTTGAAAGTATTTGATGCACTACTATTTTTGGCTTTCCAAACCCAGCATGCTGAGGCCTTAACAGCATTAACCCTTTTTCCCTTGTTTTCACTTACTACTGCTCTATCCCTAGCAGTAGTATCTTTGACCCTGACAGTATCAACCTTTTTATTGAAAATACTGTTCTTTTTTGCTGAATACTTGATAACTGGCCTTGTGACTTGTGAATATCCTTTTTGTAAGCATTTGATATTGGTCTAGGATGATTCACAGTTGGTTTTGAGCCAGCAGTATTAATTGGTCTGACAACAGTATTAACACTTGCACCAGCAGTATTAATTTTGCCATACTTGGTTAATACTTCTTGTGGAATAAATCTTCTATTAGGGTAAGGGTGAGTCATTTTATTAGCAAAGTTCTTGTGATTCACCCTACTTGAGTTGTTCCACACTTGCCTAAAACTTTATCACACACAAATGGGATAGTACTCAAACTAACCACAAACAAAACAAGCTTTATTAATCATTTTAAAGTCACTTCCTAGTCTTTGGGACATAAGATTATTCCAGTTTCTTTAGTTCCCTCTAGGATAGTGTTTGTTTTGTTTAGTTGTTTCTACCTTCTCTACTGTTTCCCTAGCTGACTTAACAAGTTTTATCTTTTCAGTGCTAGAACTAACAGTTTTATCCTTAGGTATAATTTCTACGTCACTTTCATTATCAGAATTCTAATCCTTAATGAGTGGAGGTCTAAAGCTTTTCTTCCTAACAGTTTTAGGTTTCCTACGCATCCCATTACTTTTTACATTAGCAGACTCATGATTTGACTCAACTGCCTTAACATTACTAGGTGTAACAACAGTATTAACATCTAAATTCTCACTTTCAACTACTTCATCCATAAACGTTAGATCAGGTTTGCGAGGCATGAAATTCCCTGTAAAAGGTGGGGGAACTGCATAATATCCCTTATCAGATTTAGACTTATTATTCTCCTGATTTTCTAACATCTCAGATGAATTCACAAAGCTTTCTACTGCAGGAGAAGCTGTAGTAGAAGAATCTGCATTATATCCTAGCCTAGTTTTAAACTTGTTAATGACTTGACTTTCCAACAAATTATTCAAAGATTTAGATGAATTTTGAAACTTCTCTAATGTAACACCCCCAAAATGGGTCGCAGCGGAATATGGGTTGGAGAGTGTTACTTCATAGATCAACAGCACGAGATATGAGAACGACCTCTATATAAGTCGTTTAAAATTGATACATTGGATTAAATAGACTTGTTTGTTACAATAGCCGAAGCTTAAATAGTTCATCCATGAAAAGTAAAGATTTTAAGACATAACAAATATTCCCAAAATGTAATGCATCCAAATCTTTATAGTAATGACTCCAAAATGGTGACCACCAATGTATCCTTGTTTCTCGTACCTTATTGACTTGAGAAAAACATGCTTTAAAACGTCAACATAAAGTTGGTGAATTCACAGGTTTAATAAATGTATAAAAATAGGACCGCAAGATTTCCAATGTAAGACATGTAACACATACAATATCTTAAAAGTAATTACGAAGTGCACTAAGCTCATGACACCGAAGCTCGACATATATGTATGCAATTTAATGCACAAAATGTGCCCGTGTAGATGTTCAAACCCGCTATCAAATTGTTCCGACATGTAAAACATTGTGTATTTAGTAAATTCGAACTAGTGAGCGGCTACTCACCCTAATCTGGGATGACAATCCCAAATAGATCTATATCATAACATTGCGCTCGCCCATGTAATTGTGTTTGTAATGAATTGCAAAATCAAGTATGTAAACCAAGTGTGTAGAATAGTATGTAAAAGATATTGTAAACGAATATGTAAACAAGTTGTATTGAGCATGTATTCTCCCCCGAGATTTGTAAAGTAAATGTAAAACAAGTGAAAGAGGGGCTATAAACTCACCGTAAGTGAATGATTGATTATCTAATTCAAATAAGTGAATCGTCTCGGCAATCCGAATGCAACCTAATTAATTATAGGCCGTATGAGTATAATGTATTATATATAAATAAAGCATCACATGTTATATAGTCACACCACCACCTAATAGTTTTTATTAAATCTTTAAAAGTTAAATTAATAATTAACCCGTACTTTGTTAAATAAAAGTATATGTACTTGTACCCGTCAAGAAAAATGTTATTTTTATTTACCAATGTATCATTTGTAAAAATATATGATTTAATGTTTTTATTGGGTACATAATGATATTTCATTATTAATTCAATTGTTTTATAAAATAATGTATAAAAGTAAAAATAGTGCGCGCGATTTTAAAACCTCATATCTTTATCGTTTTGACTCCGTTTTATACGTTTCTTATGTCCACGACTTCGTATTGAGAAAATCTATCAAACTATCATATTTATAAAAAATTAAACCTCTGATGAACAGTAACATTTACTGTTCATAACAGTTCATAAAAACTGTTTTTATGTAATTAATTATATATAACTTATAAAATACATAACTTGTTCATTTTAATTCCGTTTCTCGAGTTTCTTATGTCCTTGGATTCGTCATGAAGAGTGCTATGTTTATAAAATATTTATTTTTATAGATCAGATCTGAGACAGAAAGTATTTATATAAAATAACTTTTATAAAATTACTTTTATACGATTAATTAACGTAAACTCGTAAATGTCATATCTTCTTCGTTATAAATCCGTTTTTCGAGTTCTTTACATGCTTACGATCCTTGTGAAGAGTAATAATTTAATAAAATATAAAATGTATGGGTTTAATGTCGAATCCAAACAGTAGGTATTAAAAGTTAATTAGGGTTTATGATTAATAAAACTAGTTTTTATAATTACTTTCACTTAGGAACTTTGCACCATTATTTTACCAAATATTATACCATATATCTTACATATACTAAGTCCTTTAAAAGTCCATAACCCTTGACCAAATGGAATCCATGTCCTTGTGATCTTTTACACATCAACTTGTAAATAACCTTCAACAATCAAAATAACAATAATTAAATAACCTATTCAACACTTGCTAAATCTATATTTAAGCCATATAGACAATATGGTAGACATCATTTTTATCCATGAAAAATAATCTTGTGTATTTTACATTTCATGTTTTTACTTTGCAATTCCAAAATAAAACTTAGGTGGTGATTTAACATAATATAAAAGTATATAATTAGTTTATGAATGAATGACTATTAAAATACTTTAAACTAGACATAAAGTGTTTGAGTTAGGATGATGAACAAAGATCTAAACCTAACAAGCTTCCTAATCAAAACCCTACTCAAGCGAAGAAAACCCTAAATATGTTTTCTTGATTAATCCTTGTTAAACCGAATCAAGATAGTAATAAAACTTGAAGTAACTTAGATGTATCTTAGACATGAACAATAGAATGCTTGGAATACTTGTAGATGAATTTTAATGGAACCTAGCAAAGATTTTTGAGTGTGGGTATGTTTGTGTATAGAGAGTGTTTGCTTGCTAATTTGCTTAGTGAATGAATTGTGTGCGAGTTAAAGGGCATTGGCTTTTAGTTATAACAGATGGTATCAAAACAACCTAGGTATAAACCATGGGATGTGTAGTGGTTTAAGTACATGGTTTGTAGAGTGAAGTGTTCATATGATGTAGGCCAATTTATGGAAATGGTGGATTTAGGGTCACTTTGTGTAAGGTATGTGTTGTAATGAAGAGTTAAGTGGGTTGTAAGGTTTTATTTCTTGACCTCTTGTTAGATCGGTTTTTGAGGGGTATATAAATAAATAAAAAAAGGTTAATTTTGGATATTGGGTATAAATTGGGTATTTGTTTGAGTGTTGATGGGTGTAGGTGCTTCCGGGTTGCCGAAAATGTAATTTATTGCGAACGTAAGGTTTTTACGTAAACCAACAAAAATAAATTACAAAAAGTTATAAAAATTATATTCCTAATAATCAAATAACACTTGCTTGATGTAAACTTTAATTTGTTTGGTGTCCGTTTACGTCGAACGTTGATTTTTAGTTTACGTGATTTAACTATACGATGATAATTAAAAGCAAACGCGCAAAACTTCTAAAAATAAATAATGGAATAATTAATGTGGTAAATAACCTGAAAATGAGAAATGTTACAGTCTCCACCCGTAAGAAGATCCTTGTCCCCAAGGCTCAAGTAGCAACACTTGACGAAGGTACGGGTTTAGTGAAAAGATACAGATACTTCTTTTGAAATTGTTCTTCGTGTTCCCATGTGAACTCATGACCACTCTTTGGCATATTGATTGCAGACTTAGTAAGTCGGTTAACAATCCCCTAAATAATGTCATAACCTTGCGACGACTTAGGAAGCTTTTGTGACAAAATCCATTATGATGTTATCCCGCTCCCATTAGGGTATCCCGGGTTGTATCGACAAACCCGATGGCCTTTGGAGTTCTGTCTTGACCCTAGCACATGTCAAACATTTGCTAACATAGGTGGAGATGTCGGCTTTCATATTGGGCCACCAATATATCTTTTTCATGTCTTGGTACATCTTGTCAGAACCCGGATGGATGGAGTATTTTGATTTGTGGGACTTGTGCATGATCCCAATCCTCAAGTCACCATAACCTGGCAACCAACTCCTGCTGTTTAAGCATAGGGTTCCGTCGGTGCGGGGTTCTAACTTTTCTTTTGGTATATCCTTCCTGATCATACCTCCTACATCTTCGTTCTTAAGATTCTCTGGTTTCTGTGCTTCGGTCTGAGCATTCAAGATTTGTTTGGGAAGATCCAAACCAATAGTCATCACTAAGACTCAACTCTTAATGTTTTAATTCGCTCTTTCAGCTCAAGCATCATCAGCAACAATCGCTTTTCCCGGGTGATAACGAATCTCACAATCATAATCGTTGAGCAACTCTAACCAACGACGTTGCCTCATATTCAACTCCTTTTGGTCAAGTAGGTGTTGTAGACTCTTATGATCTGTGAACGTCGTACACTTGGTCCCATACAAGTAGTGCCTCTAAATCTTTAGAGCGAACACCACTGCACCAAATTCTAAATCATGAGTAGTATAATTCTTCTCATGAATCTTCAACTGTCATGATGCGTAAGCTATCACCTTCTCATTTTGCATCAATACCGCACCCAATCCTTTATGCAATGCATCGCAATAAACAATGGAGTTCTCAGCTCCTTGAGGGAGAGCTAAGATAGGTGCGCTACACAACTTATTTTTCAATGTCTTGGAAAGCTGCTTCTTGCTTGTCACCCCATTCAAAGGCGACTTTCTTCTGAGTGAGTTTGGTCATTGGCTTAGCGATTTTTGAAAATCTTTCAATGAATCTTCAGTAGTATCCAGCAAGACCTAAAGATTGACGTATCTTTGTTGGAGTCTTAGAAAATGCCCAATCTTTTATGGATTTGATCTTGGCGGGATCCACGTGAATGCCTTGACTTTCAATCACGTGGCCGAGAAATTATACTTTCGGAATCCAAAATTTACATTTAGAGAATTTAGCATACGATTCTTCTTTCTTAAGTAATTCCAGAATGGATTTTGTCAATATAGACAATCACAAACTTATCTAAATATGGTTTCCACACCTGATTCATGAGATCCATAAATACCGCTGGTGCGTTCGTCAAAGTAAATGGCGTAACTTGGAACTCGTAATGACCATACCGAGTTCTGAATGCCGTCTTTGGAATATCCTCTTTATGTACTCGAAGTTGATGATAACCTGATCGCAAGTCTAACTTAGAATAAACACTAGATCCTTGTAGTTGATCAAATTAATCGTCGATCCTTGGGAGTGGATAACGATTCTTTACCGTCGGCTTGTTTAATTCTCAATAGTCGATGCACATTTGAAATGATCCGTCCTTATTTTCGATAACAAGACCGGAGCTCCTCAAGGTGAGGAATTGGGTCTTATGAAGCCCTTGTCAAAAATTTCCTTCAGTTGATTTGATAATTCTTTCATCTCGGATGGTGCTAATTGATAAGGCGCCCATGTTATAGGTGCAACACCAGGTATCAAATCGATTCGAAATTTCACTTGTCGGGCTGGTGGAATACCTGGCAAGTCCTCAGGAAATACTTTGAGAAAATATCGAATGATTGGTACGTCTTCAAGTCGCTTCTCCTTCGAATTGTCTTTGGCCTCCTTTATGGTAATATGTTCCAAAAATACATGGTATCCTTTTAGCAAGTACCTTTGGGTTTTGGTACACGAGATGATGTTTAATCAGGACCCGTGTCCGTTGTTGCTTCTGTCACCACAACAATTAATGTTTCATTTCTCCAGGGAATACGAACGATCTTCTCGGCATAAACTATCACGGCATGATACATTGACAACCAATCCATACCAATTATGACGTCAAAACTACCAAGTTCTACGGGCATCAGTTCGATGTTGAATGGATGATTTAGTGAATTCTCTAATGGCGAGCAAATTTGATAGTGAATTGTCTTACGGCGACTAGTGATGTGTCTTGGCTTTTCGGCTTAGGATTTGCTATAAGATGATGTTAACTTTGGAGTAAAGGTCTGCTCAATTGGTATAGTTACTAATTCGATTTCCTGAAGTAAACGCGTTTTACGAATACACACACAAAACTTTATTTTTCAAGGATGTAAGTAAAAATAGATTTATTGACAAATGTTACATGGTGACTACTCTCAGTATGGCATAGTCCTCCCTGAATTATACATAGGTGATCAGGCTATGTATATTTGAGGGCTAACGATGCGATGCTCATTTTCGTTAAAATTGTGTTATGTATAAAGAAGTATCAAAGAGTTTTATAAGATGACAAAATGATTCACAAGGTGGATGCAAGGTTGTTGATAGGATGACAATAAAATGGTTTGCGAGAAATCGTATGATGGTTTTCAAGACGATAGCTAAATGACTTATGAGTTGATAATAAAATATTTTATGTGATGAAAAATGGTTTCGTAAGGTAAGGACAAGGTAGTTCATAAAGTGTTAGTAACGTAGCTTTTGAGATGTTTGCAAAATAGTATATATGATATCAAGAAGGTACTTCATAAGATGATGGTGAGGGAATAAGAAAAATAATGATAGTAACCTTGTTTATAAGGTAATGACGAACTAGTCTTTAGTTTACAAAGTATTAATTGAGTGGTTTACAAGTGATGGTAAATTTGTTTATAAAACACAAGTGAAATAATTTATAAATGTTGGCAAAAGTTTTATAAGGTGATGGTAAATCATTTTTTTTTTGTAATACCGAAATAGGTTATTAGGTAACTGTAAAATGGTTTATGCGATGGTAAGAACATAGTTAATAAGGTGGTATCTTATTAGATGATAGTAAAATAGTCTATTACAACAGTAAAATAGTTTTCAAAGTGATAGTAAAACAATTTATAAAATGCGTATTTATAACCCGATAGTGAACTGATTTATTTATGATAGTAAGACAGATTATTACAATAGTGGAATTGTTTACAAGGCGACTGTGGAATAGTTTATAGAACTTTAGTTTATCGAACGATGGTAAAACAGTTTGCCAATGATAGGAAAATAGTTTATAAAATGATAGTTTATTAATCGATAACCAGGTAGTTTGTTAAATGGCATCGGCTTTGTTTATGAGACGACACTAAAATTGTTTATGAGATGACAAAATAGTTTCCAAAGGAATCACGTGACAGTTCCTAGTGTAATTGTAAGGAGTTTATGTTGAGGTAACAAATTGTTTATGAATGGATAACAAGATAGTTTTGAAAATTGACCATGGAAACAATTTATGAGGGATATCGAAATAGTTTAGGGTATGATAGTGATGTGTTTCATAAAATCATGATATTTTAGTAAGCGGTTTGCATGGATAATAGAGAGTTGAAATAAAATCGATGAAGTTTTCATAATACCATAATTTGATAGATAATTGGGTTCATTGTTTCTTCCCACCAAAAGACTACATGTTTTCTTAATACTAAAAATCTCCAATACAAGCTAGTACATAAATCATGAAGCAGGATATCTATGAGTGCCGTTTGAACTGACTGGTCATGAGCTCCCTGAGTTTCCTAAAGTCCTCTCGGTCCTGACGCTGAGATATTGAACCGCAGCAAACCTCTGCTGCTCAATCTTAACACGAGCCTGTCTTTCACGGTTACGAGTAATCTTCTCGATTGCCTCTGTAGTCTTAATCCTAGCACGCAATGAAGCATTTTCTGCCTCAGCAATGTCTGCCCTAAATCTTAGAGCCGTCATCTCCTCCTGTGTGGGCACTCCTAATAAATGCTCTTGTATGCCCCGTATAGCCTCCCCATGTTGGGCTTGTGTCCTCACAATGGCCGCTGCAGGAAAAGCAACTGCAGCGACAGGCTCTGGGTGAATGATATCTACCCGGATATCGATCGGGTCCCCAAGATTCTCCTCAGCAGAGACGGGAATAGTGGATGCAGCCATAACCTGCACAAGCAAAAGTTTATATAAATCATCTTTATATGAAACCATGCAGGATGCGTGCAGTATGAAAGGTACACACGATGTACGATGATGCATGGTGAATGAATATGCACACATGGCAGTGATGAAAATGCGACATGGCGAAATGGAATGCATCATGGTATGAATGGATGATGGTATGAATGATTGGTGGTATACATGAATGATGTTATGAATGATGGTATATATCATATAAGATAGATTAATGTTTAGGACATACGAGTTTATAGTATACTTTGTCTTTAAGAATGTTCTAGTATTTATATAATAACTCTTATATAAATAAGTGTAAAATATACGCAAGGCAGTGTAAGTATATATATATATATATATATATATATATATATATATATATATATATATATATATATATATATATATATATATATATATATATATATATATATATATATATATAAGACCAATAATAATATACTTAATATATTATAAACACGTATGTGAACCATGCAGCATCTAGTATACCTAACTAATGCAACAAGTAATGTATGAATGAATGGCCCATGAAAATCCCTTTGTATGATGCAATGTTTGAAAACGGTTATAGTCCAAGTAAAAATATTTGACCTGGTTCTCTATAACCTTGGCTCTGGTACCAATCTGTAACACCCCCAAAATGGGTCGCAGCGGAAATGTGTCAGGGGGCGTTACTTCACAATACAACAGCTCAAGATACAAGAGAACGACCTCTAAATGTGTCGTTTGAAAAGTAATCTCGTTGATTTTCTTGAAATTGATATAACATTTATCCCATAATTGCATCACAATGAAAAGCTTAAAAGTAATACAACGAGATTCGATCATTTGTATGTAAGAAGAAATCCATGAATGAAAGCTTGTCAAATTTAGACTCTAATGCACATCAAATAAGCCATGCATCTAATTCACCTGAGAAAAACATGCTTAAAAGTGTCAACATTAAAGTTGGTGAGTTCATAGAGTTTTGTAAGTATAAATGTAAATGTTGGAATCCAAAGATTTATAAAGTATGTATGACCGTTTCAATCCTTATAATAATCGCCAAAAGTGTAAGAGTAAATGTAGAACCAAAAGAGTTTAGTGTTTATTGCTTCGCCGCAATATAATGAAAAGTGTTCAGAAATTAGTAATGTTCAATAAGTAGTATGGATAGTGAGATCGTTGATTTTCCAAAATGTATGGGTCTACTATAACAGATACAGTACCACATAAATAATATCTACTGTTGCGCTAAGCTCATGACACTGAAGCTCGTACCATTTCTATGTATGAATTTT
Organism: Tanacetum coccineum; assembly: GCA_026074375.1. Taxonomy (NCBI): domain Eukaryota; kingdom Viridiplantae; phylum Streptophyta; class Magnoliopsida; order Asterales; family Asteraceae; genus Tanacetum; species Tanacetum coccineum. Next base: position 36,313 of record BQNB010053746.1, read on the forward strand.
AATGCAAAATAAAGGCCGTGTAGAGTTCAATCCGAACATCTAAATTGCTCCGACATGTATGCATTGTTGTTTAGTTACTGTCGAAAACTAGTGAGAGTTACTCCACCCGAACAGGATGTCAATCCCAAATAGATCCTATTTATACATTCGAGCCTTCCTTCAACCGGTTCCTCCGGTCTAGAAGTTAACAGTTCATCGATAATGGGCAATGGTGGTTATGTTATCTTAGGCACATGTAAACCAGGAGATGTAATAACCGAAAACACTTGTGTCCAATAAAAATTAACCATTGTATTCGTAAATAGCTTTGAGTACTTAAATCCATAAGTAGAAAAGAGTGTGATATAAATCAAGTAATTAAGTTTACAATGAGTATGTAAACAACTTCGTAAACGTGTATGCAAATGAGTACGTGACAAAGTATAAAACCAAGTTTGTAATCAACCATGTAATTGTGTTTGTAATGAATTGCAAAATCAAGTATGTAAACCAAGTGTGTAGAATAATGTGTAAAAGATATTGTACATGGACATGTAAATAAGTTGTATTGAGCATGTATTCTCCCCTGAGATTTGTAAAGTAAATGTAAAACAAGTCAAAGAGGGGCTGTAAACTCACCGTAAGTGAATGATTGATTATCTAATTCAAATAAGTGAATCGTCTCGGCAATCCGAATGCAACCTAATTAATTATGGTCGTATAAGTATGATGTATTTCATATAATTAAAACATCACATGTTATATAGTCACACCACCACCTATTAGTTTTTATTAACCCTTTAAAAGTTTAACTAATAATTAACCCGTACTTTGTTAAATAAAAGCATATGTACTTGTACCCGTAAAGGAAATGTTATTTTTACTCACTAATGTATCATTTGTAAAAATATATGATTTAATGTTTATGTTGATTACAATATGATATTTCATTATTAATTTAATTGTTTTATAAAAATAATGTATTAAAAGAAAAAAAATAGTGCGCGCGATTTTTAAAACCTCATATCTTTATCGTTTTGACTCCGTTTTATACGTTTCTTATGTCCACGACTTCGTATTGAGAAAACCTATCAAAATATCATATTTATAAAAATAAAGCCTCTGATGAACAGTAACTTTTACTGTTCATTACAGTTTATAAAAACTATTTTTTTATAGAATTAATTATACGTAACTTGTTTAAATCATAACTCGTTCATTTTAATTCCGTTTCTCGAGTTTCTTACGCCCTTGGATTCGTCATGAAAAGTACTAGGTTTACAAAATATTTATTTTTATAGTTCAGATCCGAAACAGTAGGTATGTGTATAAAATAACTTTTATAAAATTACTTTTATGCGTTTAATTAACGTAAACTTGTAAATGTCATATCTTTTTCGTTATAAATCCGTTTTTCGAGTTCTTTACATGCTTACGATCCTTGTGAAGAGTACTAATTTAATAAAACATAAAATGTATGGGTTAAGTGTCGAATTTCAACAGTAGGTATTTAAAGTTAATTAGGGTTTTTGATTAATAAAGTAAGTTTTATAATTACTTTTATTTAGGAACCTTGCACCATTATTTTACCAAGTTTCCTAATATATGTCATACATATAATAAGTCCTCTAATAGTCCATAACACTTGTCCAAATGAAATCCATATCCTTGTGATCTTTTGATACATGAGTTTGTAAATAAACTTTCAACACCATTTAATTTGTAAATCATTCACATAATTTATTTAACACTTTTATTAAGCATGTTCCTTTATTTCAAGTATCATTTTACTACATACAACATAAAATTCGAATTTAGTAAGGTCTTAAATACCTTATATAACACATAAATAATTCTAGGTGGTGACTAACATATATAACAAGCATGTATATAAAAGATAATGAATGAATGAATATTAAATACTTTAAATAGACCTTAAAGTAGATGTGTAGGATGAAGAACACAAGATATAAACCTTAACCAAGCTTCCAAAATCAAAACCCTAATCAAGAAAACCCTAGATATGTTTTCTTGATAATTCCTTGTTAAACCCGAATCCAAGCTTGTTAACACCTTGAGTAACCTTAGATGACCTTAGAATGAATGCTAATACCCTTGGAATACCTTAGAAAATCAAAGATATATGAAACCCTAATTATAAAGAGTATGCCGTGGGTTATGATAAAATAGGGGGGTTTATGTGATTTTATTTGCTTGCATGAAAGAGTATGAGTTAGTTTTACATAAGGCATTTACCTTTTATAGCATGTTGAAAAAACCCTAAACCACTAAAAGGGAAACCATGGGATGTTGGTGGTGGTTGAAGGACACGGGCAAAAGAGCTCCCTCCTCACTATGAAGTCCAAGGCCAAAAAAGAGGGGGAGGGTACTCTTGCAAGCTAATTATTAGATCATGTGCTTTTAAGGTTACATTCATGTAAGGTTTATGATTATAACTAGAAGTGTTAGTGGGGTGTTTTGTATTTATTTCTTGTGCAAAACACTTAGGTCCGGTTTTAGGGAGTTATAAGTAACAAAATAGTAAATTTTGGTAATTAGGTATATAAAAATGCGTTATTTGTTTGAGTGTAGATGGGTAAAGGTGCTTTCGGTATGTCCGCATGCTAATTTATTGGCGAAACGTAAGCGTTTTTACGTAACCAACCAGAAAATAAATTATGTAAAGTTATAAATTATTACTCCTAATTAATCATATAACACTTTCTTGGGTAACTTTAATTTGTTTTGTGTGTAATTGTGCTATGAATTAACACCCAAATGTTGTATATTCCGCTGCGTGAACTTTGGGGGTGTTAAAACAATACTTTTTTATCAAGAGTCTTTTAAATTCAGACCAGGTGATCTTATAGGCTTCTTCTATTCCAATAGACTGGGTAAATGAATTCCACCAGAATAAAGCTTCCTTAGTGAGGGTACTAACAACAAATCTCACTTTGTTCTTCTCGGGACATTTGCTATGAGAAAATATCGATTCAGTCCGTTTAAACCAGCGAATGAGACCAACAGCTTTGTCCGTACCATTGAAGTAGAAAAGTTGGTAACTTGTAAACTTATTGTAAGCGTATTTCCTTGCTACAGGAGTTTTTCTTGGTTTAGAGTTGGGATTGTTTGTACTTGCCATTATTGCAGCTTGTGCTTCCAGAACTGTGGCAACGCTATGAGCAACTAGTTTCTCGATGGTAGCATGAGTCAGGACTGGTGCTTTAGATGTTGACATCCATTTGGGAGGCATTCTATCAACATAAGATAACACGTAATAAGAATCCATATAATGATAGTTATATCACAAGTCATTGTATAAAAATTAAAATTTTCATACTTAGTGATATTGAATATCATTGTGTGAGGTCTAACAAGAAATACATATTCCTTGATATTACATTGTTGGATATAACATGAAGTTTTGGAATTTAAGATCTTTAGATATGAACGTACAAACAAGCATTTGACTTATTAGATTCCTCGGGATTAGTTCACTTTCTAGTGGTCGTAGTATGATTTACAATGAGTTATCTAACTCTGCATAGATAAACTCATTGAA